>VCJN01001838.1:87500-307313 GCA_006384855.1 Tetraselmis striata
CCAGTCCACAAAAGTCTTTGCACATAGAAATCCGCGCGTATCCTCGCCTCGGTGCCCAAGCCATGGGGCCACGGGGCCATGGAGCCTTGTAATCCAGTGTATGCAAGCCTCCTACGCCAAGGAGGCCGCGGTTTCTCCCGGTTATCGCACTTTTAGAATTGTTCTTCGGCAATGGCATTGCTTGGCACATGGCTAAAACCACAGAAACAACGGTCGATGAATAGGGGGCATCTTGTTGGCGGCGTAGCTACCATCCTTCGCATATGCCCGCGCGCTGCCGGTGGTGGGTGGACGTATGGACGCGCTGTAAGCCCAATCCATGCACGCTACCGGTGCAATGCATGGCATGTCCATGAGAGTATGGCAGTAATGATGTCGTCGTGATGGGGCCAATCATCCCACAATTTTCCAAGCTGCAAGATAGGCGCCGTTGGCCGCGCCTCGCTGGGTGAAAATAGCGCACATAAAGTGCCTTCGATTCCATAGGTGCATGCTACCGCCCGCACCGTAGGCTAAGCGCGGGGCTGGCCCCCTCGACGGCAATGTCGCCACTGTTGCATAGGTCTGCGCGCATGTAGTTGTCACACATGTCACCCATCATCCAAAGGGAGAAGCCAAAATGATGACGGGGTCCGCGTGACGTGGAGACCTATCGAAGGGGTCCTCGCGCCTGGGAGCTTGCGTGGAAGGGCACATTACATGCCCCCATCATGCGCCGCCAGAGAGTGGGCAAGCTGGGATACCAGAACAGGGGGTCACTTTGACAGGCCATAACATTTCGGCGTTTTATCATATTGGGCTGAAAATTAGTGCGTTGGAAAGCGCAGGTCACGGGCTTTCCATCGCAATAGTTTTCAGCCCAATCTGATAAAACGATGAAATGTTATGAATTAAAACGTGATTGCAATATTGCTGCCTCAGGGCAAACAGCCAGTTTGCGAATGTCGCATGTAGCCCGCTACCTGGCCATAGACTCCAAACCATGCGCCGCGCGGCATGGGGTAGGTGGCCAACACATGCATCTCGGCGACCATGGGAGAAAAACACGGTTCTTTATGTCCAAATGTCGGCGTGCCGTGCGCTCAAACCGTTCACAGCCCGGCCGTGCAGCACTTGTTACACAAGTAGTGCCGCATAACAGGCGGCGCGCGCGCCACGCGCGCCGTAGCATTGACCCTAGCACACCATGTGCACGCTCTTTTTATGGTTATCCTCGCAATGGCTGCATCGGCGTAGACTATGCGTGGGTTTACCCACTTGAAGCGACCAAACCCAAATCATAACCATAAAAACACGCAGAGGCTTTTGTGGGCTGCTGTATGTACAGTAGTACTCGTACGAGCACTACAGGTAGTACTACTGGTAGCGCTCGTAGAATCGTAGTCGCTTATCTATGTGCTATATCGAGATACCGCGCCATACATACAAGTGCTTCTGCTAGTACTTTCTGCTAGTACTATATAAATAAATTATTTATATTATTAATCCGACTAGGCCACAACTGGTAGGAGCAATTCGGTACAGTACTCGTATGGGGCGTCATGGGAGTCTTGCGCAAATAACGCGCATCATTTTAATATGTATCGACCCGGGAGCTTTAGAATCGTTTTGACTGCACGCCGATTGCCGGGCCTTAGCGATGGTTCAGAGGCGTCGCATTCACCGCATGAAAGCTCGTCAACATGCACGGAGCGCAGCCGGGCGCAACAACCGCGCGGAAGGCTGCCGGGGGGGGGGGGGGGGGGGGGGGGCAGACCCGTTGGCGGGAGTAGAGGTTCGCTTGCGCAGCGGGTGAAGCACATCAATGCCATTATTGTCAGTAGTCCACATTCCCAGAGAAACGTGGCGCCCTTGATCTTTGATTGTTACTTGATTCGGAGCCTTAGAAAGTCACGGGCAGGCGCATCGCCAGCGTCATCGAGGCATCGCCTCACAAACTTGGCCTTGAGAGGGCTCACACGCTACGGGCCCAGCCGGTCCTTTGCGGGTTCATGTAGCCAGGTCGTGGGACGATGCTGACCGGATCAAGCCATACCAAAATTTGAAATAAAAAATATTGCCTCACAGCAGCCCCGACAGCATTAGGCCGACCGGGCAGTGATCGCTGGCGCCCACGGTGGCCTGATCCAGGATCCAGGCGTCATGCAGCCTCAAGCCCGGGCCGCTGCCGACGAGACCCTCCGACACGACGAAGTAGTCGAGGCGCAGGCCGCGGTTGAGGGGGCGGTTGCCGGCGCGCGTGGACCAGTAGGTGTAGCAGCCCTTGGCGGCGGGGTGCGCCCATCGGAAGGAGTCAGCCCAGCCGCCCTCCAGCAGCCGGCCAAACGAGGCCCGCTCCTGCGGCGTCGTGCCGGCGCTCTTGGCGACGTGCTTGGCCGTCACGTTGTAGATGTCGATGTCCTGGTGCGCGACGTTCAGGTCGCCGCAGAGCAGCGTCGGCTTGCGCGCCGCCAGGGCGCCCAGGTACGCCGCCAGCGCGACGTCCCACTCGTCCGTGCGGTAGGCCAGCCGCTCCAGCTTCATGCCGCTGTTGGGCACGTAGCACCCCACCACGAAGAACCTGAGCACCGCCGGGGCAGGAGGACAGGTGTCGGTTGGCGGCCGTCCATCCCATTGGTGCGACTCTCCAAATACTCTTTCCCAAATACAATACACTGGAATGGTATTGCGTTAACCTATCACCCTGATCATCTTCCAGACTCACCCACACGAGCGCCGCTGAAAGTGGCGGGTACTATTCCTCAAATTGCACTTGTCACTCCGCCCCTACGCTACAGGTTTCAGTGGCGGGTCCATGTATAACCATTGAATGCGACTATGTATCCGGAGCCACGCCGTGGGTTCGCCGTGAATTCCTGTTTCTGCCCCCCTCCCACAAGAAGAGGAAAAACGCTAGTCATCTGCAAATATATCATCATCCACCACGCATATAGCACGGAGTCTTTTGACTCGATGGTGCAAAACAATGGCCATCATCGTTGCGACCGGCGTGCCCAAGTAAGCATTCCGGGGTATGATCGTTATTATCACCACTATTACTCAAAGGGAAGAGGGGGGGGGGGGGGGGGGGGTGAAAGGGCCTCACGCGTCGTACTCCACCGTGATCAGCCGCCCCTCGCCCTTGTGGCCCTCCATGTCATACGTGACGCCCACAACCGGGAGGCCTGTGCCCGCGGCAGCGGGTGCGCCCGGCGCGTCCCCCGCTCCCTTTGACGCTCCCTTGGCCGCTCCCTTGGCACCGGGCGGCTGGAAGAAGGACTTGATACTCTTCGGGGAACCGGGGGGGTGGGGTCAACCGGCAGCCTGTTTTATGTAAAGCCTCCTTAATTTTTGGACCCGTGGACCCAATCCCCCAAATGGCACGGGTAAATCGGACTTCTTTCGATACTGTGATCTGCCTTGTGGACAAGAAAACACCTATGAATTCTGAACTGATGATTGTTGTAGGACGGGTGCCGGCACATCCATAAGAACCCTTCTTTCAGGCCTGAGATTGGGCTGGCATGCAACCTATAATCGCTATAGCCCCCTATATGCGATGGTATGGTTTAAACGCCCGAATTTGGTACCTGCGTAGATGATATGAATAAACACATTTCAATAAAATGGGGAATTCAGCCTTGCAAGGGTGCCAATCAGTCCCTGTGATTGCGGGCAGCCCACCGACTGCGCGGCGGCGCTCTTTTTGCCGCCGCCGGTGCCCCCGGAGGCGGGCGGGGTCTTCAGGAGGACGACCACCCCCGAGTAGCCCTTCTTCACGGTGGACGCGCTCCAGTGGCTGATGTAGCCCGGCAGCAGCTCCTCCAGGCGCGCCTTCATGCCTTCGATGTGGCCCTCCTGCAGCTTATGCTCCTGGCGGAAGAGAAGGCGGGGGAAGGGGGGGGGGGAGGGGGGTAGGCACCCCGCAGTCGGCAACAACCGGAGCATACACCGATAAGTACAATCGGTCACTTTTTGGGTTGACATCCGGCTCCGTCCCCCAGCCCTGGATCAGACCGGTACGGCGAAGGCTCACCTGCAGGCAGAGGTAGTCGGGGCTCTCCTGCTGCACCAGCTGCGCGAGCTGCTCCGGCTGCTTATCCATCAACCCCCGCAGCCCGTTGACGTTCCAGGAGATGGCCTTGAAGGTGCGCCCCTGCGCGACAGCCCGCCGCCTTCCTCAGGCACTCACGGCTGCAAGTGGGACGAAAATTCGAAATTGACTAAGAAAACTGGCCGCTGCGACGAATGAGCTGGCCACACTCGCCTCTGGTAGAGCCAGACGAGGCGTCTCGCCCCTCAACACTCTCCCGACAGCGTCCTGCGGCGTCATCATGGGCTCGATTTTGGCCACCTTGGCGCCCGTGGCCTCCTCACCCGCCGCGTCGACGTCCTCGATCTTCGCCCCACCGGACTTCCGCCGCTTTGGCGCCATCCTCCCGATCGCCGGGCGGTACGAGGTTCCGATCGCGCGGCGGCCGGGGCGGCAGGCCCGCTATTCGGGTCCGTTCAAGCGCAGTGCCAGGTCGGTTGGCAGGCCGTGGATATGGATGAGCAGGCTAGGACAGCAGCACAGCGGCGGGCATCGCGAGTGCGCGTCGCGTCGCGAGGATCACTCTGGGCGCTAGCCGTCATCGCAATCGTCGCCCGCCGCGTTCCCCGCCATATCTGAGCCCCGAGCGACATCAGAAATATACATCGAAGAAATTTCCAGCAGTCCTGGTACGGGTACAGGAGGTACATGCGAGAGAGCCCTGCCCCGTAGGGTAAAATTAATCAACGAAAATATATTTACAATATAAGGATTAAATAAACGAATCCTAGGCATAGATGATAGTCGCTAACGAATTCAAAAGCAGCGCCGACACGCACCCCCGCTGAATTAATTTATCATCAATAGGCCTTCGCCTTTTTGTGAAAAGTGCGTCGGCAACCGTATTGGGTGTGCTGTTCCAGCAGTGCTCCGAAACCAGTAAAAAACAACGTATTCGACCGAGAGTACGTGTAATTGGGTAATAGTAGCGCAATCTATGTCTCTGTCTGTCTGTCTGTCTGTCTGTCTGTCTGTCTCTCTCTCTCTCTCTCTCTCTCTCTCCAACCGCGGTTATAACGACCGATATATAATTCATATCAGACTAACGTACATACCGTATGCCAACGCCGCCGACGGCTGGCTGGCTGGGCTGAAATCCGCGCTGGGTCGAGAGGCCGCCCCCAACGTGCCGGAGGACGACAACACCCCCTGGGACTTCAACACATTGGGAGCGACCTCAGTGAATCAGATATGGAAGCGGCCACAGTGGCTGGAGGAGCTGGTGCTCCCGGAGTTGGCCTTGTAGCAGCTCGACGACGCCAGCCATCAGCTGTGCCACGCCTTCGACGAGCTCCTCTTCCTGCGCAGCGTGCAGGCGCACCCGGACGACGCGGGCCATGGCTATCAGCTACCTGTGGTGGGGAGACTCATCGAGGCTGTGGGCACTGTATTGTGTCTCACAGTTCTTTCAGGTTCTCCATCTTTGCGGAGGGTAGCCTTTCACAAAGTTCTGTCCGTCTCTATTGCAATCGCGGCTTTCAATACCTTAGATTCTTATCCGCCCCCCCTTGCAGTATCTGCGCAACAGCCTTCAAGCGGTGCATCCATTGGGCTTTGACATGTCCAATGGCGTGATGCAGCTGTCGAAAGGCAAGGGCCTGTACACGCAACAAATGCGCCTGGACATAAATGTTCTGCCCTGGGAGATGCCATCTGATACGTATGACATTGTCACCTGCAATGGAGTCCTCATCTATGTGGAGAATGTGGACTGCTTGGAGGACATCGTCTGCCCAGCCAAGCCTGGCGGCCATATGTGCCTTTATGTTCCGGCATGGCAGCTACCTCATATACCTGGCCAAGGTGTAGAAGCTAACTGCTGACGAGAAGTGGGAGCTCGTGCACAAGACCGACTCGGAGAGCAACTTCACCGAAGCAGAGAGCAAGTGGCTTCATCCGTCATGTTGACATCGGGGTGTTCCGGAAGTGCAAGTACGGCAGCAATGGCGGCACGTGACCTTTCTTTGGGACATGGATTTTCATGTGAGCCTATTAAACACCGGGGAACTTGACCATAAAGAGCTTCCATATTATTAGAGACAAAATATTGAAACAACGTATCGGACCGCGAGTACGTGAAATTAGGTAATAGTAGTTGGCGGGCTTGGGCAGGTGGTGGAGAGGGTATGAGTCACAGCATCCATCATTAAATCTTTTAAGTGGTACTGCAGGGTCATCTCTGCCATTAGGCTGGTCTGGGCCATCACTTGACACCTGGAGCGTGGGGACACCATTGCTCAAGCGGAGGGTTAAACCGGCCAAGGGCTCGCCAGGATGACGCCATCCCTTTCACATGTAGCTCGACAAGTCCATCAGCTGTCCATAAATTGACAGAGACAGTTCCATACATTCATGAAGCGCCAGACCAAAACAACCAAGGCCGGATCAATCAGCGTGGTGTTTGGCAACAACGGCATAACTGTGACATAATGGATGGGACTGGGGGGCACCGCAGCAAATATTAGCAACTGGCAAGCTGCTTGCAAATCCGAAGTCCGAATGGCTGCTATTGCAGGCGCTGTTCCACCTGCTGGGCCTGTACCAGAACACCTCCCTAAACAGCAGGTCAAACATAACTCACTTCTTCGTTAAGTAACGGGAATATGATATGATTACAATGCCAACAGCGCCCTCCTGTATGCCACCAGGCCGCTCACAACAAAACGGATCAGGCTTTCAGATTGTGTGCATCCAGCATCCCCTGAACAAATTGCTCATAGGGGTTTCCACCACGTTCGTATCCAACCCTCCTTTCTCATGTGACATGCACAGTCTTTCCAGGCTCTTTGTTTACATAAGTCCGTGAGAGAATTGATAATACACGCTGCCTATTGTGCTCTTTGTGATATGCATGCACACACGACCTGATATCCACAAAGTTGCAGGCCTTATTGAGCAAATATGACAGTCAGTACTCCCAGAAATCTCAGGTGCGTGGTTGTGCCCCCCTAATCCAGTAAGACGTGATGCAGCGCCACACAATGAAATTCACGTGTTGCCTTACAATGAAATATTGCAGGTGTGCTGGAACTTGCGAAATCAGCTTGTAGATGTCATAACATGTCCATTAGTTATTTCTACTTACACACCACCTCTTCCATATTCGCTTCTGCAAGCACTGTTGGGTGTTGGCATACGCTTCGCAGCTCACCTGTTGTTTACTTTGGGGCATAAGTAAATGAGAAGGGCTGCATACAAATATGTACGAGTACTAAGGGCTCGCAGCCAATAAATGAAAGAATTCCCTGCCTTCGTTCCGCATCCTCAGGGGATGGCTTCTGGAAGGCTTCGATTTACGGGCTCGGGGGCAGGCTTTTCCAGGTCTTGCCGGCAGCCCTGACGGGGCCGTCGTAGACATGGCCACACGCCTCAGGGAAAAGGCGGGCGCACTCCCTGCACGTAGGCTTGTGGAAGGGACCATTGAACTTGGTGGTATCACTCCTGTGGCAGCCGACGATACGGTTGTTATCGTCGTGCTCGCAGTTCATATTCTCGCAAAACTTGAGGTCGTCGAGCTTGATCCATCCGGTGCAGGTGCCGTCCCAGGGATCCCTCCAGCAGGTGGACACGCAGACCTTGTCGCCATCGCGCTCGACGTACACCTTGTCGTAGTGACCGGCCAGCACGAGATCCTCCCAAAAGAAGGGAGAGTGCTTTTCGAAGAACTGATGCTTGGTGCCGCCACGGCTGTTCTTCTTGCAGTTCTGGTGTCGACACAGCGAGCGAGCACGTCAGAAAAAAAACCACTGTACAAAACCGATAGAGCCCAGAGAGCCAAACGAGACAGTACGGCGTGGAGAAAGGTCGGCACCTAAGCCCGGGCAGGGCAAGAGAACGTACCCGATGTCCTGAGCCTCGCTACGCACGCGACTGAGCAAGCAAAAGTCCAACAACCGTCGAAAACTACCGCCGCGCAAATGAAAACACAGTCCCGTCGAGCGAGTGCGTTCGGCGACACCGAGGGTAGAGTTTACCCATATAGTAGCATAGCACCATAACAAGAAATGAGTCACGGGTCGAATGGCATAAACAGTGCTAGACGGGCGGACTGCACTGCACCTGAGCTCTGGAGTTCGGGGTTAAGGGGGCAAAGCGGTTATGCAGACTCGGGACCTACCTCATATTGGCACGGCTCGGGGCACATAGGCACTTCGTGAGCATCTCCGCACAGGCGCATCCCGCTGCCGTTGCAGTTTGCTGGCCTAATCACGTCGTCACGGATGCAGGGAACGCCAACGCCCCACATCGGGCAAGGCGCGCAAGTGGGCCACTCCTCTCTCGCCGCCGGCCAATCAAACTCGCGTGGCCCGCCGTTGCAGTCATCGTCTATCAGTGCGAGCGTAGGCACAGCGACGAAGACCGCGTAGGCAACGCCGAGGAGTAGCACGGAAGCAGTAGTGCGGGACGCCATGACGCCCTGCTTGGACTTTTTACTTCCGGAAACGCGTTGAATTGGTCAGCAAAGGAAGCTGCTGCGTAAGTCGCCTCTCTGCCAGAGAGTTGAGATTGGCGGCTGCTGCGCCACGCTCCCGGGTCTTGTGGCCTTTCAACAACCCCCCGTCCGGCGCCGGTCGTCTATCTGCCGCACAGTCGGCCGGGGCGTCATCTATCTGGATGCCGGCTGAAAGAAATATTGCAATTCCATAACTGACGTACCGGTACGGATACTACGGGTACTAGCGAGTACTGATAGTACTTAAGGATTTTTACATGTTATGGATCCGACGCCATACAGGAGCACGCGCGCGGTTTGCCGGACCACGGGCCCCGACGTCGACTACGGTTGTAAGAATTTGTATAAGTACTACTTTCAAGTACTATCTCGGCGTGACGCGGCAGTGGCAGGGTAGCAGGGTACAGGTAGTAGTAGCATCACCTGCTATCCATCCAGCAGCATCACCTGCTATAGTCGTCGCTAATCCACCACGTCAAAAAATGTTTTACACCAGCAGGACCACCAGCCCAGGTACTGCTGTTACGCATACTTTTGAAATATATCGACACGACTTGTTTAGTCCCTTCCCCAGTACTTTCCGTGCATTCTCTTGACGCTCTCCCTGTAACCAAAAAGATAATACTAGATTAGTTACAGGCACATGAGCTAGCTACAACAGGCGATCAGGAAACCACCCGAAAAGGCAAAATAACACGACTAGATGAGATGACAAGTTATTATACGGCGCGGTCACGTCAACGCACAACGTACCATTCTACGCGAACGGCCGTATGTGTCATACGGCTGTGTATTCTACGGATCACGCTACTTGTACAAGCATCAGCATGATACGGATCACGTACACCGGTACTCTCAATAGTTACGAGGTACATATATGCTGACATATTTACTTGCGCTGCGTGCGTCATCGCGACAATAAAAATATATGTGACTGCAAAGGACAATTACGCAGCATAGACGATGTAAAACCGGATACAAATCATAATATGAACGCACGTTCGTTAAATACAGAAATCGGTAGTTTGCGCGCACACGGGCGACCGCGCAGCGCGCACCGTCAGCGAGAGCGAGAGCGCAAGCAACATCAACGCGAGTCGACACAGCGTCGCACCGACGAGTCGCTACCGATACAGGTACTGGTTCGGAGTAATAAAGCCCTGTCCGATTAGATGTTTCAAACATGCAATCGAGTCTGGTGTAGCCATAGGGTGCGAAGGCTGTTTTACACGGACGAAGTGCCATTTTTAGGCTGTAAGAAGGCCCGCCGAAAGGGGGGGGGAGGCGTGCGCAGAGCAGGGGCATGGGAGGAGAGGTGAAGGGGAGGGCCTGGGAGGCGGAGGTGGAGCGTGCAAGGCGGAAACGGAAAATGGGAGGGCGCTGCCGAAGGCAGCGAGCTGGAAGATGGCAAGCGAGTTGGTGAAGGCTGTTCTCAGAAGCTCCCCGGTCGCGAACGCATGCATGGCTCACGGGCAATGGGCAGCCCGTACTGAAACATGGCGATACCAGTAACTTCACCGGTTGAAACCACCAGCATTCCACACGGGTTGCACTAGGACAATTAAAAGTGTTGGGAAACCCGATAGATAGGTTTGGATCATTTCAAACATGCAATAGTCGCTATCGAGTCTGGTTTTGCCTGTCACGCGCGGTTCGATTACGGCCAAGTGTTAGGATTAACATCATAACCTTGAATGTATACTCATACTCGTATGTACACCGATGCTCGTAAACGCATGCATACTCGTATATCTACATGTACTCATAGCCTTATTGCTCATTTGCTCATGATGTGCGCCACCCGTACATGATGTTGCATGTCACACCAACGAACGGCCACAGTATGCCCGCGCATAGCTATGCCCAATGCTCAAGGTTGTCCGACCGTAACAGTAGTCCCCAATGGGTTCAAGACGGCATTGCATATCCATGCTTAGTGCATGCTTCACTGCTTGCACCAACCGGCTGCCAAACCAATATATGTTTAAAACCGTGTACGCCCCGGTACACCGTAACAATTTCCTTTTCTGCAAACCTTTTTCTTGCCTACGCTAATGCCCATGCTCGTATAATAAAGCTTACATTGGTTTCGTCCGCGAGCTCTGGTTTAAGTTCCCGCCGCGCTTCCACCGCGCATGCCGGACACCCGTCGCTGCCATCGTGTACGACCACCCTGCCGCCGTCGCCGCCGCTGATAGCACAGCCGTAGAGATCGACACACGGTGCCCCGTGTCATCCGGGTTGAGTTGGCCAAGCCCGCGACCCGCGCCCCAACCACGGACGCCATCCACGCAACGTCGTCAACGGACATATCTCCCCCCCCCTTCGCTCCGGTGCGCGCCCCTCCCGCTGCCATGCATGCCACTGCCACACCCCGACCCTCGTCATGTGACCGCTATGAGGGCATGTGCGATGGTTATGGCCACATATGGGCCACTCAATCAGAAAATGCTCGTCGAGTAGGAGACGACGAGCAAGGCCGCCCGGTGCCCGAAAGTGGCAACTGACAGGGCACGTAAGGGGAATACCAAGATGGACTTCCGACGCCTTAGCGGTTGATGACAGGCTGGGACCGGCCGAGGTTCGATTTTGAATTGTAAACCAATCGACAGTCTTTCTTACTAGCCGAGTCCACACCGCCGCATCCCCGCGACCATGCCTACACGCCCGCCCCAATGAACGAGCTATCTCAAAAGACCCCGACCGAGCCCCGCGAGCCGGTGTCGTCTGCGCATGCCGGGGGCTCCTCTTCATGCCCGTTGCCGCCTCTCGAGTCAGCACACTCGTTGCCTTTGCACGAGTTGTGTCGGTTCATGTTAGCAACTGCCAGCCTTGCCATATCCTAACTGACACCTACAGATACTGCCAAATTATCCGCGATTGAAAAACGCGCTGCTATCCAGAAATATTACCGGCGCCGCCCCGGCACTGGCCATAAAACCAAGCCCGCCCGGCCACCTCCCCCCCCCCCCCTCCCCCCCCCCCCCCCCACTGTTTCTTATCGCAATGACATCTAAAACTGCCCGTCTTAACTAGAAACTACTTGTACAGTCCGATTACCTTTATTTGATGCGTGCGCTTCTGCACGTTTGTCGCGGTTGATGCAACTTTGATGGTTTTACGCAGTTTGTCCGAATTTTTGTACACGCGATAAACCGTTCACTTCTACATCATCTATCGGTCACACTTTCTTTATATAACCCCCATACGATGAATCCGCTATGCCTATCCTCGGACGTTTTGAGTCTGCCTCGACGCTAGGAATATCCATATGATCCCGCCCGATACATTATTCTTGTTCCTCGCTAGGAATAAAGATTGGCGACTACAAAGATTATCGCGACTACAACGACTATCGCTATTAAACTCGGGAAGTAGTCCTGGCGCCTCGTTCGTCATTTTGTTCGAAAACCGGCCCATCCCCCGGTACCATGTCGGCGCATATTCCCTGTGCCCCTTGCTCACCGACACCAGCTCAGACGGCACTCCCATCACCAACAACTCCCCCATCTACCAACGGCCGCGATGGGATGGGGTCCCCTCGGGATGGGGTCCCCTACACGATACCTAGAGCGGGCGGGACGCTCCGGCCTAAGTCCAACTAGGTCTCCTCTGCGGGCCACTCATACCTTAGTCGGAGTGGACGGTAACATGGCACCGCCCTAGCCCGACGCCTACTTGAGCAGCGGGTCGATGCTGCAACTAGCGGACCAACAACCAGCGGACTGCTTGGGGCTCTATGCCGAACTGGGCGCGGAAGACGGAGAAGCCGCGAAGCCAGTGATAGTATACATGCGGGGCAGCCGAAGGCTGCAACGGAAGAGGCGGGGATGAAAACGGAAGAGGAAGGCCGGTAGCCGGAGATGTGGTATACATATGTGTCCCTACTATGGTTAGAGATGGCCGGCCCTGAGAACGACACGATCCGGGCGCGGCGGAGAGCAGCGGATTACTGGATACAATTTCTATTTCTATTTCTATTTCTATTTCTATTTCTATTTCTATTTCTATTTCTATTTCTATTTCTATTTCTATTTCTATTTCTATTTCTATTTCTATTTCTATTTCTATTTCTATTTCTATTTCTATTTCTATTTCTATTTCTATTTCTATTTCTATTTCTATTTCTATTTCTATTTCTATTTCTATTTCTATTTCTATTTCTATTTCTATTTCTATTTCTATTTCTATTTCTATTTCTATTTCTATTTCTATTTCTATTTCTATTTCTATTTCTATTTCGGCCACACCGCCACATTTGCCACTAATGGCCCGTCTATGCCACCGACCAATGGGGTCATCGATGCCTAACTTGTCGATAAGCACGCGGCCACCGATTTATTTATTTTTTGCCTTATCCTGCCCATTGAACACGGGATCACGGCTGGGGGAATAGTTGCCGTTGGCAGCCAGCCTCTCACGCCCACCTGGCACAACGAGCATCCGAAGACGCTCATTGCGCTTGGCAAGGTAGTCCTCCTCCAGCGCCCTCCTCTCTTGTTGCGCCTCCCGCTTAGCACGAGCCTTAGCTTGCTTCTCCAGCCACGCCGCGTGATCCCCGTATGTCACGAAGCCGGCCACAGCCTTCGTCAGCGCCGGGTGCTGATACCTCCTGGCAGTGACTGGGAAGTAGGTAATGTGCCCTTGCTGACCCCAACCTTGCCTCAGGGCGGGCTAAGGAAAGCCCCACGTGCCAGCCTGCTAGATGAGCTGCTCCACGCCTGGCAGCTGCAGTTATCCATGTATATCTCTAGCTCCTCCAGCACTGACCGCTGGAACTTGTACTGCACACACTCAGCCTGGTCACACGCCCATGTGGGGATGTGGGGTACCTGGTCACCTTCGCCTGCTCAAACAGGAGCTCCATCGCGCGCATTGTCAGGATGACGTAGCCACGCACGAGGCGGCCGACTCCAGGCTTCTCGCTGTCGCCGCGCTCGCAGTACGAACGTGACCGAGGGAAATTCCCGGCCGGTCCCGCGCCTCCATGCTCGGCTCCCGACACTTCCTGACGATGTCGTTGACCCAACTGGCAAGCAGCGCCGAGGGGAAGCCGCAAAGCTTGAAGGACTTGGCGGCATTCGAGAGCCGCCTATCCCGGCCGAGCTCATTCCACGCGGCCAATTGGAACTGCGCCTCCCATGTTGCCATCTCCACGACCGCCACCGGGGCCATAACAGGGCCGAAGCACACTGTGCAGGCGGTGTTCTTGTAGCGCTGTGGCTCCGAGGCGTAGGCCTCCTCGAAGCACTCGACCAGGCACTCTAGGCACTCGCCCTCTAGGACGCGGCTCCGCCGATTTACGGCCGCCATTAGCCCTCCCTACGTGACGGGCGGCACATGTGCAGCAAAGGGGCAGTGAGGAGAACGCCTGTAACTTCTTTGACAGGGAAAAACTCGACAAACCCCCGGGTGCGTTCATGCAATTGGTCCTAAGGAACACGATGGGCGAAAAACGGCCACGCGAACGGGGATGGCGATGGAGGTGTGTTTATCCCCGTGGTAGCGAGTGGGTGAGTGAGCGGGTGGTTGCGAGCCACACCCAACCCAAAACCACCTGGAGGTGCCGGTCTCGCAGGCAGATGGGGCGCCCTCGGCGCCTATGCTCCCACCTACATGTCGGTCAACGCTATGGGTTCACTACCCTGGAAGGGCGCTGGTCGAGAGCGGGTAGCTGGTGCGCACGGTGGGCCGGGCCGGGATGGCCTTGCAATGGGTGAGGCTGTTGGGCGGGGCGTCTCGCTGACGCGGTTTTTAACACTCGTGTCCCGCGCGCGCGCGATATTAAAATGTCCGCGCGTATTATAGCGGAAATATGCTGAGTGTCGTGCTGTGTTTCCTCCGGCGCGACACTACTGTGTTTTACAAATGACGCCTTCGTCCGCATGCGCACACATGTTTATGAATAATTGCTGATACCGCGACATTAAAAATATAGGTAGTCTCTAAATCACGCGTTATTTTGGCCGATGGCCGCTGTCTGTAGCGTCGCCGTTATCCACATAATTTCAGTTGAATATTACTATATATCGAGGAGATGTTAAATTCGTTTATATACCACCCGGTACGGGGAGCGCTTCAATATTCGGCACAACCTTGCACGGTGGCGGCTGTAATAAATCCAACGGTGCGCGGGGCCCAGGAAGCCGCCCTCGGGCGGTGACCTCGATCGGCCAAGAGCGCGGGCAAGTGGCTGCCGCGCGTGGTGCGATCCGGCACTTATGTGTTGCACAAGATCGGAGAGCATACGGTCAGTGGTGTATGGGTGGTTTTTCCGCCTTTCACCTCCAAACTCCGAGGACACCGCTGGCGCGAGCTCAAGGCGAGGCTTGATCTCAGAAGCGCGACGCCCGAGCGGCCTCGCGCTACTTGGCCGTGGCCAGAGGAGCGCAGCGCTGGAGGTCATTGCGACTTCCGGAGGAGAATAACGGCGGGAGCATGCGCATATACGGCGCGGTCACGTGATAATGGATTTCTGCGGCCGGGCTAGCGAGTACATGATGGCGCCCTTGTACGAGCGTCGTAGTAAACCCTTTGGACCTCCAATAAACCCAATATGATTCACGTGCAGTGTACCGTACTACTAATGCCGCACGCACTCTCTCCCCTATTTGAAAAAATGTAGTGACCCATTGCGCGCATCAGGCTTGCCCACTTTGACAACCTATAAAGAAATACATACAATATCAACTCATAGGCTTCGTGCCTCCCATGCATCAGGCACCCGCCCCTACGCAATTATTTTCATAAACTATATTTATCACTGTCATTGATGCCGCCCTCTGCAAAATGGCTTTGCCGCTTAGCCAAACTTGTACGCACATTTACAAAACAAGCTCACTTCATCCCTTGTATTTGTATCCGCGTAAACGATCCTCGGCTTGCCCGCTTTCTTATTTATACACCTATTTTCCGCGTAGTAGGAACACCAATAATTAAAGCGCGTGGCGTGCAGCCCTCTGAATGCCATGTATGTTGCAGTACATGTGCTAATTTCGCATCGATGGTACGGTGCCCTACATGTGAGTCATACGGGGGTTTACGCTCGTACAAGGGCGCCAGCTGTATGTACTCGCTAGCTCGGCCGCAGAAACCCGTGATTACGTGACCGCGCCGTATATGCGCATGTTTCCGCCGTTATTTCCCCTCGGAAGTCTGAGCCAACTCCAGCGCTGCCCTCCGCCGGCAGCGAGGCCGCTCGGCCGTGTGATCAGCCCCCGCCTTAAGCTGACGCCACCGGTTTCCTAGGACGTCCTCGGAGTTTTGGGGGTCAATAAGGCGGGGAAAACACCCCTTGCACCGCTTGCCTTATGCTCTCCAATCTTGTTCAACACACCAATGCCGGATCGGCCGACGCGCGGCAGCTACTTACACACGTTCCTGGCCGAGGTCACCGTCCGAGGGCGGCTTCCTGGGCCCCGTGCACGGCTGATTTATTACAATCGCCACCTGCAAGGCTGTGCCAAGTATTGCAACGCCCCCTGACTCGGAGGCGATGGGGCACCCTCCTCGTCCAAGAAGCGGTCGACCGAATGGACCGCAGCCCCCCCCCCCCCCCCCCCCCCCCCCCCCCACCCCCCGGCAGACGAATCCGCATCGCAAAAAGAATCGCCTCCCTCATCACGGGCGGCCCGCTCCACTCCCTCGCTTCATCTCCCTCACCCGCCCTCCCCAGTGATGACGATCGAAGAACCAGACTCAGGCGCCGAGCTCGACGACTTGGTCGAAGAAGAAGACTACATGGACACAGACGGGGAAGGCCTTTGAGCCCCGCTTGCCCACACAAAAAACCCCCATGCGCCCCAACGAAGCGCCAATCGCAACCTCCGATGGCCTCGCGTCATCTACCATATTCCCCCCAATCACAACCACCACTACCACAGGTTTGAAACGGCACCTCTATTGGTGGCGGAGACCCATGTACGGGGCGCGGGGCAGGGCGGGACGCCTCGGCTGCCTCAGTCCACCCGCGCTTCCTCTGCGGGACATACCCTACCAATGAGAATGGACGGCAACACGGCGCCGCCCTAGCTAGACGCCTACGCGATCAAAGGGTCGAAGTTGCACATAGAGGCCAAACACCCAGAGGATGCCTCGGGCTCTGTATTCATTTGAACTAAGCGCGGAAGACGGAGATGCCGCGAAGTCAGAGACAACAAACATGAGGGCGGCCCAAGGCTGCGACGGAAGGAGGCGGGGACAGAAAAGGAAGAGGATGGGCGGTAGCCTGAGTTGTAATACACCCATGTGTCCCTACTATGGTTAGAGATGGCAGGCCCTAAGAGGAACTCGGTCTGGGCGGTGGAGAGCAGCAGACTAGCATGTTGTAATCAGTTTCAATTTTGCAACGCCCCTCGTACCGGGCAGCATGTCGCACCGAAGTACGAAAAAACGCGATTTTATTTCGAACAACCCTCGCGAGTAGGCTGCCCCCGACCGAGTTGTGCAGATGCCCCTCCCCTTCCGTAGGCGGATCTCGGAGAGGCCGACGGAAGGCCGAGGTCGCACATGAACTGTTTGTAGCAACCCCCCGTACATGGATGCTGCCCGGCGGCGCCAACATGCGCTACCGGGACTACGAGTACTATTTGAAAGCTCCGGCGCAGGGCTCCCCGGTCGTCGCAGGATCCGAGGATCCGCCACAACCGGCCACCCCGCTCAGCTCCTTGCCGCAACGATCCGGGCACGCGTCTCAAGGGTTAGCAACGCCCACCACGTGGAGGTGGGGGTGGTGCAGCATGGCCCGCCGCACCCATGATCCGCCTCCACTCCCGGTGGGCCGCTGCCTGGCGGCGGGGGCCTAATTTGCGGTAATCAATCCAATACACAAGCGCGGGCCACAATTGCCCTTTCGGGCAAACATGACACGGGCAGCGTAAAGTGAAAACGATTCCCCAATAAATCTTTGGTCTAAAAAGTCATTTAATTGCTTTTTTAATTCGGCAGGCGTAAGGGGATATTTTTTGTCGGGCGGTACATTGGCATATGGGAGCAGCGGTATCTGAAAGTCAAAGCCTGGGCGTGACTGCTGAAGGGCGGAGTATAGTGGTTGGCATATTTGTTTATGATTGAGGAGGGACCAATTTTTTTTTTGTCCATTCGGCGGATTGGTCGGTACTAACAACGTCAATATCATTATCGATGGATTGGGCAATAGTGCCTTCCGTTGCGTCGTACTCGCGAAGGACATCGCAAAAGAACACAGTATGATCAGGTTTTAAAAGTATTTCACGGACCATCGTGTCGGAGTGAATGATATTGACACTGCTGGAGCGGGGTTCAATTGGGCATGTGACCGTGTGGCCGTCGGGGAATGTGAGCGAGCCGGCGATCCAATTACTATTCGGGTTATGGTTTTTGAGAAAAATAGGCCGAGAACCGCGTCGAAGTTATTTGCAAGTTGGTTGTAACAAACTCAAGTACTCAACATCCGCTTTACACCCATCTATATCTAATTCTAATGTGCATGCTTGTGACGCTAGCGTCATGCGGCCGTCTGCCATAATCACTCGTAATATTATGGTGCGGTGGTTATAATGTCTGCGGCGCGGTTCTAATATTCGTTTCGCAACATGCGGACAAAGGCGTCATAGTGTTGCACCGGAATCAAGTAGCATAGTATAGGTGGCGGTGGGTCCGGGTGATCGGGAAAGTTATTGGGTTTTAGCATAAAACGTTATCGGACCTAGAGGTTTCGAAAGCATTATCGGTTTCAAAGCCGGGTTGATGGGATTTTTTGAACGTTTTGTTGGGCACATTAGGTCTTACTTCTAGAACTCTGATGTGTTAACAGCGCGAACTGTCGTCGTTGTGCGCGCAGTGGCCGGCTACTCGACCGTGTATTCCCCGGCTACTCGACCGTGTTGTCGGCGAGATAAACATCCACAATCCAGCTGGTCGGTAGCATAGACAGGTCATCAGTGGCAGATATGGCAGTGTGGAAGAGGTAGGTGCCGGCGGGGTACGAGTGGATGAGGCGATATTATGGGGCAACCTGAGCCGAGTTGGGCAGGCATGCCTGGACGACACCAACCCCGGTAAACTCGTTGTACCGGAGATGCTCCGGCAGCAGATCGAAGGTGCGCCGGAGTGCTGGGCGAGCTTGAGAGCGGTGCCCGTCAGGTGGGGATGGTTAGGGCGATGCGCATGCTAGTGGCGTAGCGCATGATGACGCCATTCATGTTGAAGTTGGAGTGGAAGCATGCATGCCACGAGCTTGGACTGGAAGTCGTCGATGTCGGCGAAGGCGGTGGCGACGCTCACGCCATGTGCGACGTCACGAGGCACGGGGGGGTCGGCCAGTAGGCTGCGACAGGCCATGCCAACGTCCGACTCCGGTAGAAAATGGCACAGGATCCAGGCTTCTGGAGCAAGGGTCTAGTAGATACCGGCGAAAAGCTCCTTGAGGCTTGTAAATATCGCGATCATCATCTAACAAACCTCGCGGCGGTCTGTCGCCGAGATTGCAGAAGGCGTTGCTGATGTCCGTCGCCGGGACACGGGCCTTAGTCTTGGCCACCTCCACTTGGACGACACGGGAGACATGGGTGTTGATCTCCATGTTGTCGGCGGCAGCGGCAACGGCAAGCTGGTCGGCCATGGTAGCTGCGGCGCCGCGGTGGGCGATGGGCATGCGCGGTGGAAGCGCGGCGGGGGTCTAAACTCGAGCTCAGCGAAACCAATGTAAGCTTTTAAGCATGAAGCTATAGCGGAGACAAGGACAAGGTTTGCAGCAAAGGTAAGTGTTACAACTATTGGCTTGGCAGGCGGTTGCAAGCAGGCGCTAGGGTTGGAGATGCAATCTAGTCTTGACGCCATGGGGGATTGTTGCGGACAGCCTCGGGCATTGGCACAGGCATTCGGGCGTAATGTGGTAATACGTCGGTATGACGTGAAATAGGTAATGGTGGCGTACGGGCAACGGGCACCCGAACAATACGGGTATATGGTGAATGTCAGTTAACCATTCTGGGGACGCATTTGCCAAAGATGTGAATCCAATACATTTGTGGGTGTGAGTAGGCCAACGGGGCGTACTGTCCGCAGTGATTAGGGTAGCATAGCGGGGTGGGTCGGTCGCGCTGGCTGGTCAGCTGGAGCAAAGGCAGAAGGCGGACTCCCCTCATGACGCGGGTGCGTCATGTAGCAGGGCTGTTGCATGCTGTCGCTAGCGCCACTGGACTTCGGAAAGTCGAAGCGGTACGCGTACGAGTGATACTGCACACGGCAGCGCCGTGGAATTGATGTAGTCGAGAACGATGCTGGACAGCTCCGCCCAACCGCCGAAGTGCTTGATCTTCTGCAACACCACGCCGTTGGCGTACGCCGCAGTGGCTGCACCTCTGCGGAGAAAGTGCGACGTCCACATAAACGTCGAAGGCGGTTGCTCCTCCAACATGTGTGCCACCAGTTGAAGCCAGTCTGTCACGGTGGCCGTTGCGCCGCTGGGGATAGGACTTGCACCTTGGCAAACTCTCTATGACGGCCTTTCAACGACGAATCGTTTAGTTTTTACCGGTACGAGACAGCTAGTCGCTGCAAGTAGTCAGCTGATGATCATATCAATTTGTAGTTAAGGAGTTGTACTACATCAACACGAATATGCGATAAGGTAGTTATTCTGAGAGTCGTGATGATGCGTCGCTACTCTGGGGAGGCAGCGCTAGTCGATAGACATTTCCGCGTGAATTGGCACGTATCACCATCCTATGGGAGGCTTGCGAGCACCGATCAGCTTCCATCGGCCCTTTGCATGCTGTGTGCTGCACTGGCGATCAGCATACTCGTAGTATTCCGATGAGCGGCGCTACAACTCGGATAATACAGAGCAGATTGTGGCAGGGCCGGGGGCGGCGGCGGGGGATCATCACAGGTTACACACAAGTGGCGAAGCGCAGTCGAACCACCGTGCAGCGCTGGGGACACATTACAGCAGCGGAGACAGAGCGTCGTCACAACGAAACAATTATATGGCTTCACGGTGTCGGGTGTGGAAAAGCGCGCCCGCCCAGGTATCAATCACTGCTCCTCCTCGTTTGCCATCGGAGCAGAGCCCGCCGTCCTGCCAACAAATGGGGGGGCGGGCGGGGGGGGGGGGGGGGGGGGTCAGCATTCCAGCCCAAACGTCAAGCAACGGGGTGCATGTGTGCGGAAGTGGCTGCAGGTACAGTAGCGGGTTTACAGGGTTTACAGCGCACAGCACTGACACGCGTTGTGCCCGATTCACAGTGTTGTTGTTCCGGAGCCCACACTAATAGAGGGGTAGCTACAAGGTAAAAAGGCTGTATGTCTCATATTATTTATTCAACTAGCGCAAAGTACATATCGTACCGGTATTTAGGGTTTTTTGTTAGGGTGCAAAAAAAAACACTGACGATGTCTCGACTCGATCCCCGGCAACGCTCCGTAGTAATGTCATGTTTTTTTGGGGCCCACCATCTCAAATCACGGTCCACCAAACGGAAAAAGAACAAAACTCGATTCAGATGATGTGCCGTAGTGCCGTGGCAGCGCGATACATCGTTCTCAGGTGAAGCGATCACAGCAGATACACCGCGATATATTCCATATCACTTCCAAAGAAAAAAAGCGCTTTCTGGAAGATAATAACCGTAACTTGCTTTGCATGCTGTGCAAAAATAATGATTTGTTTGCACCATTGGTCGGAGATTCCGTGATGTACTCGTGGTGTATTCTGACAGATTTCCCGTTTCTCTTCCCTCGGGGTCCAACAACAGTATGTCGCAAACCCAAAGAGGGCTTAGCGACTATATGGTACTGGTTTTGGTTCGCTAATACCCAAGCGTGACGACACACGTCAATGGCACAGCGGAAGTGGGGCATTTCACTACTGTTCGGCTAGGAAGCCATCGCACCTGGGCGCCTGGGGGGCCCTCTTCGCGCCCTGCAGGGACGACGCCACTGCCTGCACCTTCTCCACCGCCTCGCCCACCTGCGGCGCGCCCGGTACAATCGATCGGCCATCGACAGGAGAGGCACAAACCCCACCCCCAAAAGCCAATGCCCGACGCCCAACAATGCCAACCGATGTCTTCGAGGTCCTATACAATATTGGGTGCCGACGCAGACATAAGAACCCTCACTGTAAGGCTCACATTGGGCTTGCGTGTGCCTATGAGAACATTCGCTTCAGTTTCGTTAAAGTTTCGTTCATATTCGACCTCTGACAGACAGGGCAGGTCCTTCGCAGGAGTCCTTAATGCGCCCCACGACGAGTTTCTACACCAAATTTGCTCGATGTTTTGCGATTTATCTCTTATTCGCAGTGTTTTTTTTTACCGCGCCGGCACCCGGAAGTGCGACGGCCGGTAAACCCCGGAGTCATTCCTGTCGAAATAGTGAACACGGGGGAAAGAGCTGTAAAATATTTCAATGCTGTAAAATATTGAATGATCGAAAACCTCAATAAGTTTGAGGCACCTTAAGGGAGATCGCTGTGATTGTTGTTTGGTCCGAGTGGAGGGGAAATGCGCCACTGAATCAGTATCATACCATAATCAGCACGCTATGGGTTCGGGGGATATTGTCGTCTTTGATCCCCATTCTCTTCCCGCGACGAGGGAAAAAAGCATACGTACATGGAATATATCAGAATATACCAAGAATACCACACGGATATTCCGACTCGTTGCTGCAAAACGAATCATTTGTTACGACCCGCGAGCTCGATGAAATGGTACGGTACTACGCGGTGTCTAAACGCGGTGCCAATCCTGGCGCGTCAGCCGCACCTCCTCGAAAAACTCGGCGGGGCTGTTGTACGACGCCAGCTTGCGCGTGGCGGTGAGCAGCAGCGCAAAGACGCCGATGAACTCCAGCGTATAGTGGTAGTTCGCCACGGCCACCCCCGCGGCGGCGGTGGACGCCGCCGCGCCGGCGGAAAACGCGGGGTCCTGCGGGCGCGCGCGCACACGCACAGACACACACACACACACAGCTCAGTCGCCCTGCAGTCCGGGGAGACCGGAGCGACGCCGCTCATGATCAAACAAACCACTTGAAATACTTGCCGTTGGCGTTCTGTAAGAAATTGAACTGAGGGGACTGCATCTTTATCGGGGTGTGAAAATAGATATATATAACAACACTATGTACTGTATATGTACATTGACATGTAGGGATAGATATAGCATAAAGCTAATAAATATATACACATGCATATACATAGACGTTTGTACACATGTATACATAGATATATATACACAGATAAACTATATAGATATGTATCTATATCGCGGTCTACATATACATATAAAAAAACGATCTGTGACACCGCTTTCGATCTGTATTATACCCGTTTTGACCCCCCCCCCCCCCCCCCCCCCCCCAACACCACACGCGCAAAAAGAGAAACCAACATTCGGAAACGTAAAAGAGAACGCAACGAATATAGCGCGGAATGTCGTGCTCATTCGTCCAAAGCATGTGATTAATTCTACGGGTATTCTGCGCATGCTCGGGTTGGTGGCCAGACGGTGCATTGGTTAACAACTAAATCGAAATCCAGGCTGGACAGCTGTCAGTGCCGACAGCGCCGCGGCCGCCCCTCACCTTTAGCCGAGTGGCGAGCGACTCCGAGGCCGCGGCCACGTCATCCGCCAGCACCTGCGGGAAGGGATACGCTCAGCTGGCAGTGGCCATCACACGCTGTGGCGGCGACATGCAACACATATGGGGATATATAATGTACACACTACACAATGTAAAAGACACACGTTCATAGGGGGTTATCAAATGACATTGGGTTATCAAATTCATTACTAACCCTGAACAATGACACGCACACGTATATATGGCTTTTACAAGAGAGCCCAACAAACGCCACGCATTAGGGCTCCCCCCACGCATGATGTCGTGTTCACGTATGACACAGCAAGGAAGGGCGCGGCCGGAAACGAAGGTGAGGGCTCATAATGGGCCAATCTATAACTGATGCTTGACAAGGGGGGCAAGACTTTTGTGGGAAGGTGTATATACATACTCACATTCATAGAGGGTGGCCGGGGGGGGGGGGGGGGGGGGGGCTAAGATGAAGGGACAATAGAATGATGGGCTCACCTGGAGCTGCGTCGCGTCGTACTTTGTCACGCTCGGCAGGGTGTTGAGCCCCTCGCGCTTGAAGGCCTGCAGCGGCGGCGGCGCGCAGGGGCGTGAGGCGTGAGGCGGGGCGGCGGGCGGGGGCGGGGGGGGGGGGGGGGGGGGGGGGGGCGGGGGGCGGGGGATGCCGCCGCAGGGAAGGCCGCAAACCCTTCCCTGTGGGCGCAAACCCCTCACTGGGAGATTCCCATGCTAGCTGGAAAACTGTCGTGCGGAGCGCATACACTGTCTGAGATCGCTCTTGGAAGGATCGCAGGAAAGCAGCAGGTGTGTGGGTGAATGACAGGGGGGATGATAAACCAGTATAGGTTTCTCGAATCATCCAGCGCAGCGGAGCCTGATGTGGCGCAGTCGGAGCCTCAATTACCGCCGTCCACTAATTAATTGTTGCCCTTTGCCCCTTTTGGGCCACTTTACACCTCAGTAACTAGATTCTGGCGGCATCGCCACGCGCGCAGACCCGAAGCAAAACGGGCGATGAGCTGCGCTGATCTGCGCTGAGCGAAAATGTCCGTTTTCTTTTTTTTTTCGCCCCCCCCCCCCCCCCCCCCCCCCCCCCCTCCCCCCCGCGGGGCAGGACTGGCACCAGTGAAACCCTTGCAGCGTCTCCACGGTGGCCTTTAGGCAGCAATCCAGTTACGGAAAGCCCTGCCTGGGTAGGGCTTAGTAGGTAGGGCCTGGGTAGGTAATTATCAAGCAAAGTGCCGAATGATTCCGTAAGACTAATTCCGTCCCCCCCTTGCCGAGTATCAACCTGCAATTAAGACGTCTGATTGAAACAGCAAACAGAGCGGCGCCTGCCCCCCCCCCCCCCCCCCCCCCTTGTTATGTTTACGGGTGCCGGCGCGGTAATCAGAACGCGGTGGATCGGAGCCTCCTCCGCCTGCCAGAGGCCAAATGTAGACAATACTACAGCGAAACTATCGCGAATGTGCCTATGGGCTGCATGCAAGTAGCCTGATCTGAAGCTCGTGACAAGGGTTCTTGTGGGCGCGGCGGCACCCGTGCACCGCTGATGTTGCAACAATCCGGGCGGCATTCGGCTCAAAGCACAAGCTTGCCACACCCACGGCAGCGTGATATCGTATATAGATACTCGTTGCAGCCTCCGGGACACATCGTTCATGTGCTCGTAGCCTATCTATCGACATAGTTCTTGTCACACTGCCCCCCCCCCCCCCCCCCCACTCCGAGATATCAATTCTTGGTTACAGGAGGGATCGAAACGGCGACCTCTAGGGTTCGGAAACACAGGCTCCGAAACCAGTGCAACAATCAGGGCGACATCCGGCTCAAAAGCACATTGCTTGCCATACCCAGGGCAGCGTGATATCGTATATATACTCCTCGTAACCTCGGGTACGCATCGTACACGTACTCGCAGCGTATATAGTCATATCGCAATTGTGACACTTGGAGGAGTTGCAGACATGATTTGACACATCAGCATGTGAAGCAGGGAGCGGTGCGGCAGAGGGCCGGGAAGGTGGGTCGGTGGGTGGGGGGGGGGACCTTGAAGCCGCCGTTGAGGACGTAGGGGCGCGCGACGCCCAGCTCCCGCACCAGCCGCGCCATCGCCTTGGACTTGCCGCCGCTGCTGTCCATGATGATCACCTGTGCGGGGCGCAGCCGCGGGGACGGGAAGGGGGGGGGGGGGGGGGGGAGGCCGTGTTGGGGGTGGGAGCATGCGCGCCGCGCAGGGAGGCTCTCGCGCATTGACCCTACCATCCGAAAACCCTAAATAACCTAAATGATACAGTATGGCGCACGGAACCATTGCATTTAAGCGGGATATTGCGGGCAAGTTTGAGGGGTCACAAAAAGATTGGATTCCATTGAACGGTCGAATGGGAGATTCCGTGCACTTTTCGTAGTGACTTTCCAGGAAAAAACTGAAGGCATAGAAAAACAACTTTTTTTTCCCGGTTCAGACACAGCAGGATAGGATTGTTCCAGGATAGAAAATGCGGGCGACCTGCTACTTATGGATCAGAACTGGGACCCGTAGCTTAATTGACCCGGTGAATATTCGGTGAATACCCTCAAGCCAGTTTTTCGCCGCATAACCTAGAATTTTGTGCCACCTCACGTGCGCGGATCCCGAGCAAAACTGAGCTTTGAGCTGTGCGATACGGTTTGTGAGGACTTGATGTTTCCCATCCTGGAACAGCTCGTATGGAACAACGAAGCCGCTGTTGCGTGGTCGCACCTTTGTCGTGGCGGCGTTGAGGGCGGACAGGCCCACGATGCGCGAGGCGGTGATCTGCTGCTCCAGCTGGCCCACCGAGTCCACGCGGCTGCGCAGGCTGGCCGGCACCCCGGAGATGGGCACCGCGACAGCCTGGTGGGCGAGGGGGCACACGGGTTTGACGCATAGGGTAGGTTATGTTAGGGTTTTGGACCATTGCATCTCAGGCGAATAGGGTTATATGGTATATGCAACTCTGGTTATGGGGTTTGGCGAATCGGATTATAGACAAATAATGGTTGGCCAAAAACCTAAAAAAACGCTCGTTACCTGTTGCACTTCGGAGTTTCATGGTTTCGGGTAAATTTCAGAGCTGGCGGGAAAAAGCCCCCAAAGTTTGGTTCCTAAACTAAACCACACCCTCAAGAACCCTAATAAAACCCTGCTACACCCGGACTGTTCATGCTGGCGCAGGCGGGGCACGCTATTAGGTCATTGTAGGGGGTTCAGACGGTTGCACGTTAGGCATTCATGGTGTCAAGTTATTGCAGTTCAGAACTTTGCGAAAACCTACGCATAAACCCTAGATAAATCCTTAATTTCCCATGCGGGACCGGTGAGGCGCAGTGCGCACCTTCACGCGCGCGGCCCGCTTGAGCTCCGGCACGCCAGCCGCCTTCCCAGGGACGCGGCAGCACAGGGGAACAGCAGGCCGGCGTGGGTGAGGCAAGTCGAGCATGACGTGGCGTCAGGCCAGGCAGCGCTGTGCACGCCAAGATAGCGGCCATTGCGGATCTCACCTCGCGCTCCGCCTGGGAGCGGATGTCCACCAGCAGCGCCTCCTCGTTCTGGACCGATGCGACGCACATCTCAGTGGCGGTGGCGCGGCTGCATGCAGTCAGGACCTACTAGTACGAAGTGCAGCAATGCCCTAGGTAAACCCTACCGTTGGCTAATTCAGCCGGCCAGCATCGCGGGCTCTGCCCTGGAGCAACTGTTATTCTACGGTATGGACCCTCTGCACGTACCACGACAGGGCAAGTAAACCTGCACATATCAGGGTTTACAAGAAATCTGCTAAAACCGATGTGATTCAGGGTTTTACAAGCCCTTAATCGTCATACAGCTTGTCGAGACGAAGATTTGATTCAGTTGTAACAGATTTCAAAATTTCAAAATTCAAGCCCTGTGCGGGGCTCGTCATCATGCCCTGCGGAGCCGTGATGCGACGCGACGGGGCCCGACAGCTCACTCTGTACATGCGCAAATGCACTTAGGTTTAGGTAGGGTTCGGGGCGTGCGCAAGGGGGGGGGGGGGGGGGGGGAGCCGCCCACCTGCAGCAGCGCCAAGGTGTTCTTGGCGGACAGGTTGCCGGCGTAGCCGCCGTACGCCGCGCTGTAGAGGGCCGCTGCCGGCAGGCCCACGGCGGCCGCCAGCGCCGCTGCTGTCACAGAGGCTGGCTGGCTGGCGGCGGCCGCGGAGGCCTTGCTCACCAGCGGCGCCGCCTCCTGTGAGCAGGGGCGCAGACCAATGCGCGTCAGAGCATCACACCCGCGGATCTAGGCACGGGCTGCGGCGCTGGGAACGGCTGCCTTGTCTGTGTATCAAGGGCGTCAAGAGCCTAGTGGGTAGAGAACAAGCATTGATTAGGGGCGGATATATGATTTAGAACACAAATGCAATAGTTCTCACATACCGGGGCTAATTATATTAGCACATATTCTATTAGCATAGGACATAATAGTATAAGTGCACTATTACATAACTCATTATATGCAACAGTACATAATTATACAATAATGTGGTTACAAGTTTATTCCAAACTCTTCGTCTTTCCCATATGATTCAAGCAGGTATACAATTTTCATCTAGGACTTTGAAGCCCCGGCATAAGCCCTAGGAACATATAGGACAAATGATGCGAGTTGAAGCATATTTATTAAATAATAATAATAATCACAATTATGACAGCGTAGTTTTACAACGGCGTTGCTTTCTATGCCTCAGTGTGACGCAGGACGGGGGGCAGGCCGGGCGCGCACCCGGAGCACGTCGGCCACGGGCGCGGGCAGGGCCTCGAGCGCCTGATTGGCGGCGGTGCCAACGGCCGCGGAGGCGGCCGCTGCGGCGTCGCCCGCCGCGGCGTTGATCGACTCCAGGCCGCTGGCCAGGCCTGCGGGGAGCCATCGGGGCAAGGGGGTTCAGCGCATCGTTAACCCTAAGCCCTAAGCCCGTCACATGCAATCACCAGGATCGGAAACACCCGACATTGGAGGGTTGCCCCCCCCCCCCCCCCCCCCCCCCGGCGCCGCCTACATCAACAGACTTCGGAATGAGTACCGAAACACTTAATCGGGTGCACGGGTTCGAAAAAGAATGGATCGTTTCGCAGCAACGCGTCGGGAGGTCCGCGTGGGTTTCACGGTGTATCCTGATATATTCTTAGAGAATTGGTGTTTTTCCCTCTTTGCCAGTGCCCCAGGGGGGTGGGGTGGGGGGGGGGGGGGGGGGGGGGGGGTTAAAACGAGTACTACACCGCGGACTGAATGAATGGTCACGGTGTACCCCGTCTTTGTTAGTATCGGCAGCATAAAAAGCGGAGCGGTGACCTGTGACGCGATACAGAGGCGACTTACGGCCGCGCCACCACCATCAGCTCCCGTTCATAGTGTGCGGCTATATCCACGTGGATGGGTGATCCGCGGTGTAGCCGTGCGGGACAGGGCTGTTTCCATACGAGTGACATGAGTGCCATCATGCCGCACTTAATACCCCAGTTAACACCACAGTCGTTTGCCGTATGACAATGCCGCAAGGTGCACCTCCTACAGTTACTTGACCCTCTCCCCCCACCCCCCCTAGCTACCTAGCGACCATGCCCCTATGAGCACGTTGGCACGTGCTGGCCGGCTCAGCTTGTGAGAGACTTCCATTTATGTGGTGGCTCGCAAAGACTTAGCTGCGTATACCCAACTGGGATGCCGTGATGATGCCCTTTGACCGCCTACATGTCAGGCCCCTCCCTCAGGAGGGCATCATCACGGCATCCCGGGTGGGTAAACGCAACTAAAGCCCTTGTGAGCCACCACATACATGGAAGTCTCTCACAAGCTGAGCTGGCCAGCACTTGCCAATGTGCTCATAGGGGCATGGTCGCTAGGTAGCAAGGGGGGGGGGGGGGGGGGGGGGGGGGTCAAGTAACTGTACGAGGTGCACCTTGCGGCATCGCCGTACGGCAAACGACTGTCATACGGCAAACAATAAATGACCCTCCCTCCCTGCCTGCCTCCCTCGCTCCCTCTCTCCGCTGGCTTACAAAGGACCTGCTGAGCACCCACACACCACCCAGCCAATCACGCCCATCATGATGTCCCCCCCCACTCTCCCCCCGCCCCCCTTTCAAGCGCCCAGACGGGACACGCACCCGCTGACGCGCCATCCAGCGCGCCGCCAGCCGACTTCTGCACCGCGCTGAGGCTCTCCTGGTGGTGATTCCCGGGGGGGGGGGGGGGGGGGGGGGGTCAGGCAGCCGGACCACTTAATTGGGGTCGCGTGTCCACACGTAATGAAGTGCTTTGCAGCGCTTGCAACGTTCCGTCAGGGATTCCGTGCTGTATTTGCGGTATCTTCTGATGCGGGTGCCGGCGCGGTAATAACGATAACGCTGCGAATGAGAGCCTGCCCTGATGCCGGTCAGAGGTCAAATACAGACGAGACTAAGGTGAGAACTGCAGCGGGTGTTGTCATAGGTTGCATGCAGGGCCAATTTGAGGCTCATGGTGAGGGTTCTGGTAGGTGCGTCGGCACCCGTAGATTTCAAGATAAATACACTTTCTCTCTCTTTGCAACGGGGTCGAAAACTACGAAGCGTGCCTGCAGTGAGCCTTGTCGGGAGAGGGGGGGACAGAGGGGTTATTGTGGGAGAGTTGGTGGAAAGGTGGGGAGGCAAAGGGGGGAGAGGGGGGGGGGGGGGGGGGGGGGGGGGGGGGGGGGGGGGGGCATCGCCACCTGCAGGCTGCCAGTGACGCTGCTGAGCGCCTCGGATGCCTGCTTGGTGGCGTCCGCTGCGGCGCCGGACACCGCGGACTTGGCGCCCTCCAGCTGCGCGGACGCCTCCGCGCTCACTGCCTTGGCGGCGTCCGCGCCGGAGGCCGCCATCCCGGAGGCCGCCTGCTTGGCCTCCTCCAGCTGCGGCTGCGGCAGCGGCGCCGGTGCCTCCACGGCGGGCGGCGCAGGCGGAGGTGCGGTCACCGCCTCCTTCACCGCCTCCTTCACGGGCTCGACCACCTCGCTGCTCACCTTGCTGGCGGCGCTGGGGGCCGACTCGACTGCGGCTGGCGCCGGCTTGGTATAGCTCTTGAGCATGGAGGACAGCGAATCAGTCGAAGACTCCACGGGGGGTGCGGGCGGGGTGGGGGTGGCCGGCTCGGGGGCAGGCGGGGTGGGAGCAGGCGGCGCTGGCTTGGTATAGCTCTTGAGCATGGAGGACAGCGAATCAGCCGAGGACTCCGCCGGCGGTGGGGCAGGTGGCGCCGTGGGCTCGGGAGCAGGCGGCGCCGGCTTGGTGTAGCTCTTCAGCATGGAGGACAGCGACTCAGAGGGCGGCTCTGGAGCTGCCGGTGCGGGCGGGGAGGGAGCCGGCGGGGAGGGAGCCGGCGGTGCGGGCGGCGCGGCAGATGGCGGCGTCGCCTTGTTACTAGTCGGCGCCTCCTCGCCCAGCAGCGAGAACAGGTCATCTGCGCACGTTGACATGCACGCGCACATTGCTTCCGATCAGCACCGCCCTCCCCGCTTGCTGCTGCCCCGGCAGCCGCTCCCCTGACGTCCAGGCCAGCTCCGGATGGCTCACAGCGTAACCAACAGCGCCCTGGCCCACGCCGCAAATATGCATGCAGAGGCGGGGGGGGGGGGGGGGGGGGGGGGGGGGGGGGGCACACCTGCGGTCGTGAGGCCGGTGCCGAGCTTCACTCCGCCCACCCGCACCGAGCCGCGGCCCCTGTTGCTCGCGCCTGGCCTTGCCCGCAGGTGCGCAGCCTGGCAGCAAGGCATCGCAGACTGATCAGCGCGGAACATGCATCGGGCTTTGAAGATACGCCACCCCATCAGATTAGGAATACAGGGCATAGGGGGGTGATTCACAGGGGGGTCTGGGGCATAGAGCGCGATGGCAGGTTTCACCGTGTAAGGTTACACCTTCTGTGTTACGACAAATAGCCAGGCGTGATCAAAGGCGTCCATGCGCGTGGGCGTAAGGATTACATGCAACCGTATACGATTGGGGGAAACCATCATGACTGGTGCTTACCCGTTCCTTCGCGTGTTTTAATATGTTGGCAAGCCCTTTTAACGTGATGGAAGCCCTGTAATTCGGGCGCCCCGTCGGTCCGGGGAGAAGGCGGGGGGGGGGGGGGGAGGACCGCAAGAAATCCGGGATGCAGATGGAATAAGGCAACCGTCGCTCTCGCAGCGCAAGCTCACCTGCAACTGCACGGGGCGACAGGCTGGCGGGGCCGACTCCCTGGCCGGCGCGGGCGCGGGCGCGGCGATGGCCGCCGGCAGCGCCGAGGTAGCTCGCATCGTGGCGGCCTCCGCTGTTTCTTTCTGGAAATTAAATAAAAGGCGGTGAGGTGACGCTCACCGACGGCGCGAGTCCTGCAGCCGCTAGGTGGGACAGGAACGTGAACAACCTGGAGCTAGATACACAATCGCCTGGCGCTGGACTGCCTCGGCATATAGACACGACAGCGGGCAAGCGCACGACGGTGAACGAGGGGTTGAGGGTAGTCTATGCATCCCGACGCAACTGACCTCCTTCAATATCCCAGGCCACATACATGCTCGCGGCGGGTCGCGAAATCGCGACAACTGGCACCCTGCGTGTCACTGATTCGGGTCCGATCTCGGTTAAGGATGCGCGGTTGGTGGATAGAACGGCACGATTGCGCGTCTAAATAGAATCGCACTATCCTCGTACAGCCATATCTTTCTTAAATTGAAAGTCACCCGTGTCACAACGTGGCTTTCGCCATCACTAGGGCGAAAATTCCACCGATTACTGCCAGAGTGGCAGGTACGCGTACTCAGCGCACGCGCTACGTAGTGCATGTACCTACAGGTAGGGTTTGATGGGGGTTTGATGGCGATGGTAGATGCCCCGTCGTTCCGCGCGAGCTGCGCCAGGAGCATGCGGTCGGCCCCGCCGGGCGGGGGGAGTCCGCGCGGAGGTCCGAGAGCAAGCAGAACGATGGCTGGTGAGCAAAACCCAAACCTAAAACCTAGAAACCCTAAAAACAAGCGACATCGACAGCGGTCAGTTGCGTGGCCACTACGGTCCTGTTGCCGACCTAGCCTACCTGCACATGCATCCTCATCTGTAGCAACCTGCAACAGCAGGACCGCCACAGCGACTGACATCGCGTGCAGTAGCGTGTGGAGGCCCAGACGAACCACATAACGCGGCGCGGTCCGAACACACGACCCAGAAACGACACCCGCCGCCTGGCTCCTGCCGCTCGGCGCCCCGATCGTTCTTACCTCCGCGCGCGGCGCCCCTGTGCCGGCAGGCCTCGGGCTGACAGCTGTGTGATGGCGACCTTCTGGCCCGCGGCGGCCGAGGCCGGCGAGGCGCCTACAACTCCCGTGCTGGCGGGCGCGACGCTGCTGCTGGTGCGCCCCTTCCCGGCCGGTGGTACACGCGAGGCCGGCCGCCCCTTCGGCAGCGGGCAGGGGAGGGAAAAGGGTGTGTTTTTTCGGTGGCGGGGGGTGGGGGGGTGGGGGGGCAGTGCGTATGGCAGCTGCAACCGGCCTGTCTTCCTCGCCCGGACGGCTGCAAACGTGAGGTTGGGGTGCGATCCTGACAGTACAATGTGTGGCAATGTGACAGTACAGTACAGTTTCCGGAAAGAGAGACAGACAGAGAGGTGTGGGGGGGGGGGGGGGGGGGGGGGCTTTCGTAATGCGATCTGCAGGTGGCCGAAGGGCACTTGGCGAACAAGGACTTCAATAACACGAGGTGTACGACTTCTCATTGGGCAGGGTACTCAGCAGAGGGCAAGGCGGCGCCGTGCTGGCACGCTCGGGCGGGCGATTTCGGGAGGGGGCTGTGCCCTGGGGGGGCAGAGCCCCGATAGACACGCTCTCGCAGTAGAAAAAGGGGCACCGGGGATTGTCGGCCGTTGACTCGCACCGGCGATGGCCTTCTCCCACCGGCGCCCGCGCAGCCGGGCGTGAGCATCGGCAACGTGGGCCAGCTGGCGGTGGACCTCCTCGTGCACTCGCTCAAGCTGCGCCGCGTCGGCTTCCTGGAGTCACAGTACGTGCTGCCCTCCGTGGGCAACGACGCCTACAGCGCCACCGGCACCGGTGCGCCCCCGCTCCCGACCTGCCACTCTTCGCCCTCCCCCCCCCCCCCCCACCCCTCCGCGCTGGCCGCAGCGTTGACACGGGGGGAGGGAGGGGGTTGGCGGCAGGCAAGCTGGCGGTGGAGATGGAGCTGTACGGCGCGGACGGCGGCGTGTTTGTGCTGCAGCAGCGCTCGCCGCCGGTGGTGGGCTGCCAGCGGCTGTTTGCGGCGGAGCTGATGGACTGGGTCGCCGCCAGCGGCTTTGCTAAGGCACTCCCCCCCCCCCCCCCCCCCCCCCCCCCCCCCCCCCCCCCCCCCCCAACCAATCACACACACCTCCACCTCGATCTCCATCCCGACCAACCACCTCCTCCCGCGGATTCTCCCGCCTCCGCGTCCGCGTCAACCCCAGCCTCGCTGACCCCCCCCCCCGCCTGCCCCTGCGTGCAGCTGGTGGTGCTCGCCAGCATCGACTCGGCGCTGAGGGAGGACCTGCAGATCACGGGGCCGCAGCTCAGGTGGGACCTCCGCCCCCCCTCTCCCCCCCCCCCAAGGCTGACTGCCTCTGCCGGGCACCATGGTCCCCACAGCCTTTTCCTCCCCCCCCCCCCCCTCTGCCCATTTAGGTTAACCGGGCCGCATGGTGTGCGGTCGTGGATTCTGCATGGGTTGTACCGCACCCGGATGTTTGGGCGGGTGTTGGAGGAGCCGGCGAATTACCACGTGCGGGGATCCTAGTACACCGTGCAACCTAGTGCACTGTCATCGGCGAGGCAGTCTCCACCTTGGAGACTCGGAAACAAGGATGGCGTGCCGTGGTGGTGCACAGCACAGACGAGAGGCTTTGGTGTTTGGAGAATAACAGCATGGTCACAAGGTTACCACACGGCAGCAGTATACCGCACATGTACTCATCGTAGCCTCAGGTGCACACCGTACCAGTGCTAACCCGCAGTATAGCGTACTCGTATAATTGGCACGTCGGCTCCAGTGGCAGCGGAACAGCCCACCCCCTCCCGGAGAGCGGGTTGCAGGGCCCTGACCCTGACAAGAGAATGATCCAACGGTCGACACGCAAAGTCACCCTTCACGCATGAACCGCACTGCCTTGTAATCCGCCCAGTGTATGATGAATGCGCCGAACAAAGCGACGAGATCAAAAGGAAGGCAGTTTCTGTACTCGGTGTTCGATGGAAAGCCATAGCGGTGTTTGACTAGTATAACTACCGCCTGATGATGAGAATGATGACGTACTAGCAGTGGTTGACTTGATGAGAGATCCTCACTAAATCACCCCGGCGGGCTGTATGAATCGTGGCCGGTCGTCAGTCAGACTGCACTGCTGATTACCCGTACTTGACATGGAAACGATGAGGCAAGTCGCGTGCCGGCCCATCCGCTTCCAGGTGATCCCCTAGTGGTGGTAACCCTAAAACCCTAAACCCTAAACTTCCTCCGAACGCGGAAAACAGGGTTCCTATATTCTAGTGCTTTCATCGGCCCGCGCATCTGCATTTTCTACCTGTGTGCATCTCCCCGTGGGAATCTGCCACACCTCCGCATGGCTGGGCGACGGGGAGCAGCAAGCCTGCGCACCGTCCCCTCCATCGCTTGGCTCTGCTGATGTGGGCGGGCTGGCCGGCAGGTATGTGGCCACCGGCGGCGCGGAGGAGGACGCGCGCTGCGCGGCGATGGGGCTGCAGGCGCTGCAGGCGGGCGAGGGGCGCGACGGCATCGAGGAGAGCCAGCTGCGGATCGCGCCATGGTGAGAGATTGGGAGGGAAGGAGAGGGAGGGGGGGGGGGGGGGGGGGGGGTGCATCTTGACGGCACTTGCACGGGGCGGGGTCTTTGGTGACCCGGTCATACGCTAGGGTACTAGTGCTTGGGGTGGTTTCGGATACTGCAGGGCCACGGGGGCTGCAGTTGTGCGGAGGTCGACCCTTTTCAGGGTTTGTGTTGTAGGGTATAAACCCTAAATCCTAAGACCACCATCAGAACCCTTAACGCTATTCCGACATGTACAAAACATGGCACGTGCAGTCGGTGCCAACGCCGCACTGAGAGAGCGACGGATACGAGCCTGCCCTGCCTTTCAACCGTTACACATGGACGAGACCAGACCGGAACTAAGGCAAATGTTCCTACATTTTGCGTTCAAGCCGAACTTGATGCGTAGGGGTTCTCATTAGAGGTTCTTTTGGATAAGTGCGGCGGCACCTGTACCTGAAGAAGTTTGGAATAGGAGTTGCTTCAGCCTATCCCTTGGCAGCGCCGTCGACTGGGTGCCTCCCAACCCCGCTTTATGAATGGGTTTAAACACCCAAAAACCCTAAAAACCCGCAAACCCCAAACTGCATTGGGTGAGCTGGGCCGGTAGCATGACTCACGTCCTCTGACAGCCAGGCTACCGGACGTCCCTGCGGCAGCACATGCGCCCACACATATGATGACACCGGCGATGATGACGATGATTATCATGATGATTACCATCATCACCATCATTATGATTATGATTATTACTATAATTATTGTCATGATCATTATTATTGTTCTTATTGTTATTGAGATTATTGTTGTTGTTGCTGGTGTGATTGTGTCGCCGCGTTCTCCCGCCAGGCCGCTCATCCAAGAGGCGCGGCACCGCGGCGCAGACAGCCTGGCGCTTCTCGCGTACGCGAGCGAGGGCGACAATGTGCCCGACGCGATGCACATGGCGTCCGCGGCGGTGCAGTACCTGGGGATGGTGCCGCCCGAGGAGGCGGCGGCCTTCCGCTGGGAGCTGCCCGGCTCTTGGTGCAACTTGTACGGGCCGCCCGTCAACGAGATGATGTACTGACAGCATGACGGCGCGGCGCCCAACCGTGCTTGGGTAGGACACCCTTTGTCAGTGTAAAGGTGCGAAAACAAATTGCCGCCGCACCAACCTGAAGAGGTTGGCTTCCGTTGGCACGTTCTTCGCGGCACCGAGCCATGGCGGCATCCCTTTCAGGCTGGCTCTGTACCGCATGGTTTTGAACTCCAAAAAGTACAAACGCGGCCATCTTTCGGCACCATACTGCCACCATTGAGTTTGGCTATCGATAGACAACGCAACAAGGTTGGCGCGTTGAAACATTGAATGATAACCGGCACCATCACAGCGACAAAGCCCATGTGGCCTCGCCATCGTTGGTCCTTCCGCCCACCGGGCGCCAGCATTGCACAAACAGGAGCGATGCGGCTGGTCATTGCCGCACTGCCTACGCGCAGCAGGCCGTGCGCCGGGACGCACATCCATAGTTTTGCTAATGATAATGATGATGACGATGATGATCTTTTGCTAGATATCCAACAAAACTACTTCCAAATGCTAAATTATTAACGGAATACATAGTAACTATGGAGGTTCTTGTGCATTTTTTACTGAAGCTTTATAAGTTGTAAGTCCATATATTAGGAAAACCCAAATAGTAAAAAAGCACCAAGTACAAAACATTATAGTCCAGCTTCAGTAGAAAATTCTGAATTTCATTTTGATGCTGCAAGAACATTAAAACAAAGACTTTGAAGTTCTATAGCTAAATATGAGGTATTCATCATCATAGCCATCCAATGTGCCCAAGAGGTGCGCCGCTCCGCTTGTGCGCCAGCATGGCCGGGCTACGTGCACACCACCAGTTGAATCCTATGTGCTGCATACCAGTCTGCAAGTCCGCCATGGAATGCCCCGCGCAGCAGCTTCCGCCTGGGTTTCATCTCGGCCATCACCCACCTAGCGCAACCAATACCACCGCCACATGGCCCTGCAGCACCCTGGATGTGCGCCGCCACGCCTGTCCTCCGTCCCTCCTCATAGGTACATCAAGCATCGCCATGCCGATGGGAAGGGTCAGCACGCGGAGAATACGCCGCATTGAATCCCACGGTCGGCCAGGCCAGGACACGCCACGCGCGACGTCGGTCGAATGGCGCCACCGTCTTGGCTGAGCTGGCCTACCCCGTGGCGGATAGGCCGGACTCGGCCTCCCTGGGGGCAGCGGCACCCTCCTCCGCCCGGAAGGCGCCTGCGGGCAGGGGCGGCACCGTGGTGCCGAGCTGCGTGTAGCCGAGCGAGGCGGCGGAGAGGTACAGCCGCAGGCTGAGCGCCTCCATGCGCACGCAGCGGTGCCCCTCCCTCGCCGCGCGCCCCGCGAGGTAGCCCAGGCACGCGCGCCCCAGGCCGCCCAGCGCGCCGTCGGCCCGCTCACGCCCCGGCCGCTGCGACTGCGGGTGCGCGAGCGCGTACTTGAGGATCAGCGCGCGCGTCTTGCGGCGCTCGTAGCAGTCCACCACGCCCAGCAGCTCCCCCGCCGCGCTGCGCATCGCCAGCACCTCCGACGCGTAGTCCTGCTTCGCGTCGTCCTCGCTGCCGGCCAGCTTCTTGCCCAGCGCCGTCGCTATCTGCACGTACAGGTGCCCCTCCCCGTCGGCGGCCTCGCCAGCCGCCGCGGTGCGCGCTGCGACCTCGTCCCGCCAGCGGCCCACCGTGTCGGCAAGCTCAAGCACGCCGGGCGACTGATCCAGGCAGTGCGCGCTCACGCGCAGCTCCTCGCCCTGCCGGGCCAAATAGGACTATCACGCACATATATGAATCCCTGATGTCATTCTGCGATTCTATGATCCTCTGATAGGTAGTGAAGGTCTTATTCATATGCTTTTTCTATAAGCTTTGAAGCATTTAATTTCAGGCTCTATCTGAAGCTATCGTATGATTATATATATGAAGCTCTTAGCTATGGTATATCTGTATAATTTCCCCTTGCAGCGAGTCGGAAAACAGCCACAGTCAAGCTCGCTCGCTCTCTCTCTCTCTCTCTCTCTCTCTCTCTCTCTCTCTCTCTCTCTCTCTCTCTCTCTCTATCTTTTCGCAACGATTATACAGTCAGAGTCAGTAAAACATGCATATAGCCACGAAGGTGTGTATTTACGAAGCTCGATGTCGACGGGCGGCAGTGCTGGCTTGACGGCGACAACTCCGACAAGCCGCCCCGAGCGCGTTTTCGTACCTCTGGCGCCTCCACGTAGAGCTGCTCACGGGCCAGCCACCGCAGCGGGCGGAGAGCAGGTTGATCGGTGCGCTGGGGTTCGCCGCCCGCATTCGGGCCGGCGGTGGCTACCGGCGGAGCCAGCCGTGCGGCAGCGTCCCGCAGGGCCTCGCCGGCCAGCTCCAGCCAGCCCCCCGGGAAGGCCGCCTGCCCCCCGAGGAACGTAAGCCGGGGGCGCGGCTGCCGTTCCAGAACCCACGCGCCATCTCCGGCGCTGACTCCCGGCTGGCCCTCGGAAGGCGAGGTCTCGGCAGCTGGTGGCATCTCCGCAGTTGCCATGCCGGACGGGGTGATGGCGGTGCTGCGCTGCGAACCTCCGGCTGATTCGGACCCACGAAGCGGATGACACAGCACAGAACGGCGGCAACGGCGGAAGCGTTTGACGAGCGGGGCGAGCGCAGCACCTGGCTCGAGTGAAAGTGCTGAGGGTACCAGTGGTAGTCCTTACCGAAGACAGAGGATAAACTGAGGTTGAAAGCTGCTGATGGCGATAGGCTGGCGATGACGGTGCCTCGGACGGTACCTGTACCCTGCAGCGACCTACGACAAAGTGTCGGCGATCGATCCGCCAGAGCGCACCAGCGGCTTATTGGCCGTACTCGCATTTGAAATTTGAAATCACTAACCTTATGTACAACTACTGATGCCGACGACGCAGTTTGAAGAACGTAATGATTACATGTGCTAGATGCAACATTCAAGAAATCCATACAGAAATCCAGAAGGGAATCCAGAAGGAAATCCAGCTATGGGCCACCAGAGGCGGGAACCGCCATGGCAGCCACCGACCAGGCATCGCCAGCCGCCAGCCGCCGCTCCACGCAGTAGGGACGCTCACCCTAGCACACAATCCTGGGCCACTCCAATAATGGCACTAGGCCAAATGTGATGTGGACGCGCCGACAGGATAGGGGCTTCGAAGAGGTCTCGCATGCAACAAGGAGCGGAAGTGGGGTGTTCAACCCAGAACGGGGCGCCACGGGCGGGGAACCGACGCGGGCCTCCCAGCGCCTGATCCGCCGCCAGCTCGGTCGCGTCCCCTTCCGCCGAACGTAGAACTCCCTCCCAGCACAACACATGCATGGGCCACTCCAATAGTGGCACTAGGCCGAATGTGATGTGGAGGCGCCGACAAGACAGGAAGGGAGAGGGTGCTCAACGAACAGCGAACGAGAAGTTGACCGGACCAGCAACGACATGAGACGCCGGTGTCCAGCTCGCACTGCTCCACCGCGGCAGTGACAGCACGGGCGGGTCCAAGCAGGCTACCAAGGTGCCACCCGTACACGAGCCCCCCCCCCCCCCCCCCCAATCACCATCCGGGGTTGGAGGCCGACGGAGGGATCACGATTCAGAGGGCCGAGGACGGTCGTCGGGTCCACCCAAGAAGCGGGTGGGTGGGGGAGGTAATACGCAATTTGTAGGAACGCTCCATGCCCTTTATTTACAATGGCTCAATAATATCCCCTGATAGTCCGCCTCACAGCGTGCATGGCTTGCGGCGACGGGGTTGTTTGGAACGGGGTAGGACATAGTCTAGGATATGGACCGGGCCCAGAGGAAATTGCCGTTGGTCTCGCCTGCTATGTTGCCGGCTCTGCGCGTGGAGCAAGGGCTTTACGCACGGTGGCGGCCCAAGGTCCTCTGGGTAGGGAAGTAGGTCGAGGAGCTCATCTGTGAGGGACAACGTGGCCGAAAAGTATTTGATATGGTTATTCCGCCCGAAGTCTGCGCCGTCGGTGTTTGCCATCTGCAGCCGTTTAACGTCTTGCTCCGTGCCTCCTATATCACGATTTTCCATCACATGATGTTGTGGTGGTCTTGCGTCAAGCCGTTCAACATCGGCTCGCAGGCAACATATGTCGGCCGCTAATGAAGGGGTGGCCTAGGCAGGCGCAAGACGATAGTAGGCCCCCTACTAGCTCCCGTCATGAGGGGATATTGTGTATCACCCGGTATATATAACAACTATTTTGTGAGTGTACTGTGCTTGCGTGAGCTCCGCTTATTTTTCATGGAACTCGAACAGCGCGCCCCACCTTTCCGCCGAATGATGATTCAAGCAGCTTGTTGTGTTTCGTGCTGCGGGACTCGTCGTCTAGCCCTGGGGCTTTATCCAGAGGGTCATGGCGTTCGTGTGTAACTTGACGTAGGAGGTGATGCATTATGTGCCGTTTACTACGGACCTCGTTTGCGGCCACATGTACCGGCAAACCCTCATAGTAGTTCACCGTGGGGGCGATGAGCGCGCCCGCCCGGTAGCCATGCCATTGAAATTGAAATGGTTACAACGTGCTAGTATGTTGCATCCACTCGCTTGGAATGAGTTGCTCCTAGGACATGTTATCTCTAACCACTCGGGACAACACAGAATGCAATCACAACTCACGCTACCGGCCAATCTGACTCATGTATTGTGTCCTACCCGCCGCCCTCCTCCTTATTCCGGCGGGCTACATAGCTGAAACAACATCGCCCCCTTTATGTTTCTACCGAAGTGAGACCCATCCCATCGTCTAGAGCGAGCTCAAATGACAAACGGAAGTTAGTATCCCGAGGCGTTCCGCCTGGTGGTACCAAGTTGTGATGGGGGAGGGGAGCTAACCGGCAAAGCTATGCGGTGCTCAGTAGTTTTTTATACCGTTGAGCCGTCTAGTATGGGTGGGTCGGGGCTACAATTGAGATTAAAATTGATTACAACGTGGTAGCATGCTGGGGAATGGGACAAGATACTAGCGTAAACGGTAGAGGCCACTATACTTCACTTATGACTCACTGAAAATGGGACAATTTACTAGCTTTAAACCCTGTGCAGGTTTTTAGGGTTCGCGTGTACTGGCACAAAGTACATGATCACTTGGTGGCGGCGGAACGAGGCAGAGGCGGCGGGTCGAGGCAGGTTCTCCGAAGGTAGGTAGGTAGGTAGGTTGCCGCGAAGTCGGGGCAGTTCTCCGTTTCCCACACCTGCCTAACAGTTCTCGCTGAAACAAGTAGGAAGTAGGGCTGCGGGGTCAGTATGGGTTCCCCCTTGCGGGCTATACACGAACTTCGCGCCGCACTCGGGGAGGTGCGGGAACTCATTCAAGATCATGAGGGAATGATGAGTAGGGAAGTTCTTCTCGAGATGGCAACAAGTTGTATCGGGTCTGCCATTGGCCGGCCCGTCTCCTCGCGTGGAGCAGCCTTGCGTGATGTTGCGACCTTGGAAGAGTCGTTAAGGGGGGGTGCCCAGCGCCCCACTGCGTCTTTGGCCGAAGTAGTGGCGTCTAAAGAGGGTGCCGCAGGCAGCCCCGGCATGCAAGGCAGCGCTAGGCGTTCCGACACGGCAGTTGCAGGCGCCCCACGGCCCACCCCGGCTGAGGATGAGGTACAACCACACCATATCGGTAGTCACTGGCTTCCTGCCGAAGACGGCCACACTGAATATGCCGACTACAAAGCGGTCAAGTCGGTGATCTCAGGCCTCCCTACTAAATGGCGATTTTTGTATGCCTCGGCGGCTACAAAGGTATGCTGCCCCTCGTCAAATAATTTCCGCGTGCAGGTAGCAGTCACCTGCGGTCGAACCAACGGATACATTGCAGCAAGGCCGCCCACCTTGCGACTGGCGTCGCTTCTTTTGAGGCCGGTTGCGACTATGCGGCAGCAAGGCGAGGGGGTACGTCGCTCGTGCAGCTAGCAGTCGGGGGGATGTGGGTAGGTTGAACGCGCAATGGCGACATAAGTAGCAAGCCATAAAAATGCAAAGGTGGACAACAACATTATGTCGCAGCAAGGCCGACCACCTTGGCGACGTGTGTCGCTTCTTTTGAGGGCGGCTGCGACTCGTTGGCGGCGGGCGAGGAGATGCGTCTCTTGTGCCAGCTTTTGCACTCCGGGGCTGTGGGTCGAATGTGCGATGGCGACATTATAATTAGCAAGCCGAAAACTGAAACAGCCCAGCATAGCCTTACCTCGCAGAAAGGCCGCCCACCTTGGCGACTCGCGGCGCCTCTTGCAAGCCGGCTGCGACTCGTCGGTAGCAAGGCGAGGTGGTGCGTCGCTCGTGCCAGCTTTTGCACTCGGGGGCTGTCGGACGAACGTGCGATGGCGACATAATTAGCAAGTCGGAAACTAACTAAAACAACCTAGCATAGCCTTACAGCATCGCAGTAAGGTCACCCACCTTGGCGACTCCCGGCGCCTCTTGCGAGCCGGCTGCGACTCGTCGGCAGCAAGGCGAGGGGGTGCGTCGCTCGGGGGCTGTGGGTCGAACGTGCGATGGTGACGTAAGTAGCAAGCCATAAAAATGCAAAGGTGGACAACAACATTATGTCGCAGCAAGGCCGACCACCTTGGCGACGTGCGTCGCTTCTTTTGAGGGCGGCTGCGACTCGTTGGCGGGGGCGAGGAGATGCGTCGCTTGTGCAAGCTTTTGCACTCGGGGCTGTGGGTCGAATGTGCGATGGCGACATTATAATTAGCAAGCCGAAAACTGAAACAGCCCAGCATAGCCTTACCTCGCAGAAAGGCCGCCCACCTTGGCGACTCGCGGCGCCTCTTGCAAGCCGGCTGCGACTCGTCGGTAGCAAGGCGAGGTGGTGCGTCGCTCGTGCCAGCACCAGCGACGAGCGACGCACTCGGGGGCTGTCGGACGAACGTGCGATGGCGACATAATTAGCAAGTCGGAAACTAACGAAACAACCTAGCATAGCCTTACAGCATCGCAGTAAGGTCACCCACCTTGGCGACTCCCGGCGCCGGTGGCTGCGACTCGTCGGCAGCAAGGCGAGGGGGTGCGTCGCTCGGTGGCTGTGGGTGGAACGTGCGATGGCGGCATAATAATTAGCAAGCCGGAAACTACATGAGCCCATAACCCATAGCCTTACGTCACAGCAAGGCCGTCCACCTTGGCGAATTGCGTCGCTTCATTTGAGGCCGGCTGCGACTCGTCGGCAGCAAGGCAAGGGGGTGCGTCGCTCGTGCCAGCTTTTGCAATTGGGGGCTGTTGGGTCGAACGTGCGATGGCGACATAATTAGCAAGCCGAAAACAACTGAAGCCCAGGACAGCAACCTTACATCGCAGCACGGCCGCCCACCTTGGCGACTGGCGTTGCTTCTATTAAAGCCGGCTGCAACTCGTCGGCAGCTGGGGCAGGGAGTGCGTTGCTCGTGCTAGTTTTTGGAGTCGGGGGCTGTCAGTCGAACGTGTAATGGCGACATAATTAGCAAGCCGTATAAAAATACAAAGGTGCACCACAACATTATATCGCAGCACGGCCAGCCTCCCCCCCCCCCCCCCCCCCCCCCTCTCCACCATGCCCTCCATCCCGCCTTTTCCGCATCTCTTACAATGGGCATGGTGGTTGTCGCGCCTTTAGCCTCCGAGCCGCTGGCATCCGGCACGCCCTCACCACCGCCTAATGCTAGCGCCAGTCCAGAGAGTGTGGCTGCCGACGCGCCGGCTCCCTGCCCGCCGCTCTCCCCCGCGTGGCTATCGCTAGGCGTAGGCAAGCCCTCGCCCGTATCGTCAGCGGCAGCTGCCAAACTCGGCGACATGTCTGCCGCGGGCGGGCCCTGCCCCTGACCCGCCACTGACTGCGTATCGGCCCAGCGAGGTCCAATGGCCAGGGCCGCCACGCGACGAGAGCGTTTGGCATGCGGGTTAGGAGCAGCGCCGCGAGGGGGTTCGTCGCTCGGGCCAGCTTTTGCGCTTGGAGTCTGCGGGGGCCAACGTGCGATGGCGACTCAATTAGCATGCCGTAAAAGTAACAAGTGCGCAACGGCAACAAAGGTGCAGCGGGTCCAACCCACCTTGGCGACATGAGGCGCCCCTGTCGAGGCCGGCTGCGACTCGGGAGCAGCGCTTCGAGGGGGTGCGTCGCTCGGGCAAGCCTCTGCGCTCGGGGTATGCGAGGCCAACGTGCGATTTCGACTCTATTAGCGAGCCGTAAAAGTAATAGGTGCGCAATGGCAACACGTGCAACGGGGCCAACCCACCTTGACGACTCGCGTCGCCCTTGTCGAGGCTGGCTGCGGCTCGGCAGCAGGCACGCGAGGGGGTGCGTCAACACGACTACCATACAACACGACTGCCACTCCGAGTACCAGGTCACCCAGGCGCGCATTGTCGCGTATACCAACAGCAGGCGAGGATTGCTGCCCCAACCTTGTCGCTTCTTGCAAGCCGTCCACAGAGTTTGGTGTCGACTGAAGTGCGTTTCTGCGGGCGACAACGTTTCCTGCGACTGCGACGAGTCCAGAAGGTGCCGGCAGTGCAGCCACCTTTATCTATGGCGGGCACTTTTGCATACATCACCAGGGTCTCAGGCTCCGCTGCGCCCGGCACCACTTCAGCGGTGCCCACCCCATAGTAGAGCTGGCGATCCTGCGCTCCGCCCTCTTCCTCACGTCCTGGGGAACGATGGACCAGGACCGCGGCGGCTTGACTGCGGCGGATGGGACGGACTTGTGCGGTGCTCCGGGGGAGGTGGGTGAAGAGGAAGTGACGGGAGTGGCAATAATCGGCGGCGGGATCGCTCCTCACGGCCGCGCTTGGAGCCAGCACCTTGCCCTGCATTTTCCCCCTTTTTGCTTCTCCCGGCCTGCACAGGCGTCACCAAAGGATTGCCGCAACTGTGAGCAAACTGTGAGGGTCGTTCAGGCCTTTTGCAGCGGGGGCAGCGGGTGCGTCGCTGGTGCCAGATTTTGCAGTCGGGAGGTATGGGTCGAATGTGCGATGGCGTCTACATAATCAGCAAGTCGGAAACTAAAAAAATTCAACATAGTCTTACATCGCAGCAAGGCCGCCCACCTTGCGACTGGCGTCGCTTCTTTTGAGGCCGGTTGCGACTCGCCGACAGCAAGGCGAGGGGGTGCGTCGCTCGTGCAGCTAGCAGTCGGGGGGGGGGGGGGGGGGTCGAACGCGCGATGGCGACATATTTAGCAAGCCATAAAAATGCAAAGGTGGATAACATCATTATGTCGCAGCAAGGCCGCCCGCCTTGGCGACGTGCGTCGCCTCGGTTGAAGCCGGCTGCGACTCGTCAGCGTCGGGCGAGGGGATGCGTCGCTCGTGCAAGGTTTGGGACTCGGGGGCTATCGGTGGAACGTGCGATGGCGGCATAATAATTAGCAAGCCGGAAACTGCAAAAGCCTAGCTTAACCTTATATCGCAGCAAAGCCGCCCACCCTTGCGACTGGTGGCGCATGCGAGCCGGCGGCGACTCGTCGGCAGCAAGGCGAAGGGGGTGCGTCGCTTGTGCCACGTTTTGCACTCGGGGGCTGTGGGTGGAACGTGCGATGGCGACATAATTAGACAGTCGAAAACTAAAACAGCCTAGCATAGCCTTACATCGAAGCAAGGCCGCCCACCGTGGCGACTGGCGTCGCTTCTTTTGAGGGCGGCTGCGACTCGTCGGCAGCAAGGCAAGGGGGTGCGTCGCTCGTGCTTTGCAATCGGGGGCTGTGGGTCGAACGCGCGATGGCGACATAACTAGCAAGCCGGAAAAAACAGAAGCCCAGGACAGCAACCTTACATCGCAGCAAGGCCGCCCACCTTGGCGACTGGCGTTGCTTCTTTTGAGGCCGGCTGCAACTCGTCGGCAGCGGGGGCAGGGAGTGCGTTGCTCGTGCTAGTTTTTGGAGTCGGGGGCTGTCAGTCGAACGTGTAATGGCGACATAATTAGCAAGCCGTATAAAAATGCAAAGGTGCACCACACTACCACAGCATTACATGACAGCACGGCCACAACCCCCCCCCCCCCCCCCTCCCCCGCCCCCCGCCCTCCATCCCGCCTATTCCACAGCTCTTACCGTGAGCATGGTGGTTGTCGCGCCTTTACCAGCCTCCGAGCCGCTGGCATCCGGCACGCCCCCACCCCCGCCTAATGCGAGCGCAAGTCCACAGGGTGTGGCTGCCGACGCGCCGGCTCCCTGCCCGCCGCTCTCCCCAGCCTGGCTATCGCTACGCGTAGGCCAGCCCTCGCCCGCATCGCCAGCGACAGCCAAGCTCGGCGACATGTCTGCCGCTGGCGGGCCCTGCCCCTGACCCGCCACTGACTGCGTATCGGCCCGGCTAGGTCCAACGGCAAGGGCCGCCACGCGACGAGAGCGTTGGGTGGGGGCACGTCGAGCAGACGAAGCCCTCGGTCGAGCGGGTCGGGCGGACCGGCTGGCAGACTCTCGAGAGGGTGGCCGCGTGCGGGGGGGAAGCGGGGGGGGGGGGGGGGGGGGGGGGTTGCTAGGCACCTCCATCGCGATGGGACCTACCCCAGCCTGCATGGCAGTAACCGATAGCGCGAGCTGCAAGTCTCTATAGCTGCCTACTCACCAGCCGTGCAGACCTACGCCGAAGGTAGGCGGAGTCCGTTCATGTCACGGATCCGGGCGTTCGCGCCTTTTTGTGTAAGTTAAGACCCTGCATGCCTGTGTCGCGTGGGATCCTTACCTATGAATTGTCGCTAACTGTCTGCCACGGCCCGGTTTGGGTTCTGGGCAGCCTTGGCGGTGGTGGAAAGGTATACTAGTAGCGACTAGCAGTACTGCGCAGCCCCCCCTTCACTCGAGTGGGCGGGATAAGGGATGGCGGCGGCGACGGCGAGTACAGTACTTTGCGCTTTATATGTATGTCTGTAGTACATTGTTTGGCGGGTGAGCTAGTAAATTGTCCCATTTTCAGTGAGTCAAAAGTGAAGTATAGTGGCCTCTACCGTTTACGCTAGTATATTGCGCTTTTCTCAGCATGCTGCTCTCCACCACTCAGACTGAGTTGTTCTTATATGTCATGCCATCTCGTCAAACCATAGTAGGGAACACGTAGTGTAATTACATCTGAAGCTTCCGGCCATCCTTTTTCGTTTCCACGGCGCACCCGCACGGTTTTAAAAATCGGCGATATAGCGCGCGTACGGTGTCTCATGTGCCCGTACAAGGACCACCCCCATCCCACCCCCGAATCGGCCACTAGCAGTGCACACGACGTGATCGAGAGCCTCTAGACCACCACCCATAGGCCCTTATGGCTAGGGGTGGGATATGGGCCGAGTCGTTTGGGATTTAGTGAGGCACGGGTGAAGAATCGTGCGATTCATCCCGTGTCTCACCTCCTCCCGATAACCGTATTTTCGCTATTTTTAGCCGATCCCCGCCTCCGCACAACAGGTGAGCAATCGCTACACGCACGGCACCCCCAGGAGGGATATTAATATGTCGTTTACTGATATGTACGACGCAGGTACCCGTTCAACTTTTCAAGATCCAGAAGACCCCATCATCAAGCAAGCCACCCACCGCCGCCTTAATTTGTGGCGTCAAGCGGGCGCCACAGAGGCATCCCAAACCTTGGTCTAATCTAGGGTTGGAATGTTGTCAAGCAAGGAGGCCACCGATGGTGGCGTATCGGCTCGGCGGGAGGCTGCGCTGCCGCGATAGCATAGCGCTGCTAGGAAACTTACGTCAAAAAGTCCCACCGACTCACAATGGCCTCGCGGAATCCCACTAAACCGCGTCAACACCGCAGCAAGGCTAGTGTAGTATGACCGGCCATGCCTGTCTTCCCCCCGCCCCCCTCTCCATGCTTGGGTCGTGAGCAGTGGCCGAGGTTTGGCTCAATCGAGCGCGTGCAAGCGGGCGAGTCAAGGCTGGTCAACCGATGTTTTTCTAGCGTAGCGACTACTACTAGCAATGCGGTTCTGCAAACTGCAACGCCGTCGCAAGCTCAAACCTCGCTGTGAGTGCCTCTACTAGAAGCCATCTCACCAGACTACAACTTCGTCGAGGCAGATTTTGAGCTAAGGCTTTCTTACGTCGAGGGGATGGGCGTTCAGATGGGTGTGCCAAAAAGTGGGAATTTGCGGGCGCTGGATGTAGGCGCGCCCACGGGCAGCCGAACCCAAAACAGACGGCCAAGAAAGGGCCACCATACCTAGCCAAGGGTATTCGGTATCCATATATGGGCTCTTCTAGGCTACCATGGACCCAAGATCGAGCAAAGCCGGAGTTCCGGTCGGGGTGCCTGGGTTAAGGGCGCTATGTGATGCGGGTCGCGCCCGGTACCCGATTCCGTTTATTGGATCTACATTCGGTGCATGGGCCTTTAGCGTTGCATGTCTAAGGCTCCACATGGGCATATGACCAAGGACTACATGGTACCGTGAAGACTTTTGACATTGTTGCCCCCTCGCTCGACTCAGCAAGATGGTCAGCTTCATGGCGCTCTCGGCGAGGTGGTGGTGTGGCAGGGGTGCAGTAAAGCAAGGGGAGTTAGAGCGGGCTCTCGCGCGATCGATCCTGCCCACGTAAACGCTTCTTTAACCGGCGGAACAAACGTATATCTCCCGAGTCCCGTATACATAACATGTATCTACTGCGGCGCGTGTCCGGTATGGCATAACTTCGATATTTGACGATAATATACCATCCCGGAGGTGCCGTGTATGTTATTTTCCGGATAACCGCGGGTGGTCGCCAGTACGAGCGACTACCGCTAATTGGCAGTACGCGAATTTCTAAGCACATTTTGCCCCTCCCTCGTACGAGGCGGAGCCCAGGCCCAGCACGGCTAGTGTAAATTGCGGCGCGGCACCGGTGCAGTAGTATACATGTACTGATGTACATAAAAATCGTCTGCACGGGCTCCGCCTGCCGCCATACCTGCAAATATTTGGCGGGCGTTTATCGCCCAACCGCCGATTGTGGCGGTCCGCCAGCCTCGGCCGCGTCCCGCCACTACCGCCGCCATCTCGCAAGCATGAGCTCTTGCGGAAAGATCCCCAAGGGGGATAGGAGGGGAAAAGGCGGGCACCCCCCCACCCCCCTCCCCCCCTTCTCATGTCCTCGCTCCGTGGTGGGCGTGCCAGTCACGCTCGCATGCGCGCCGCTCTCCGGCGCGGCGCGCCTCGTCGCTGCAGCCGCATGCCCAAGGGCAGACATGGCCGGCCACCACCCGACTCCTCCCGCTGCCCGGCTGCGAATCCCTCAGGGCACTTCGGCTCCTGCCTCCAAGCCCCCGAGTCGCCGCCAAGCCCGGCCTCACCGCCCCCGAACGCCCGCCCCGCCTTAAGTGCCCGGCTCCCGTCTCCTCGCCGCTCACCGTCCTCGCCCGTTCTCACGCGACTGCTGAGATTTCCCCGGGTGCTCCGAACGGGTCGGCCGCACGGTGCAGCCGAACATTCCGCCGTACTCCGCCAATAAGATGCTCCGTCGGATGCACATGTGGAACCCACGCGGGTGGGGGGTACGTTAGATCTTTTCCATGTCGGCCGCGGGTCGTACCGAGGTACGACGAGATCACGATTCTATTCGAACAGCCCTCGCAAGTAGCTAGGCTGCCCCCATTTGAGTCGTACATACCCCCCTCCCCACATGTAGGCGCATCTCGGAGAGGTCGATGCAAGGTTGAGATCGTACTTGAAATATTTGAGCAGCCCCGCGCCGTACATGGGTGCTGCCCGGTGGCGCCAGCATGCGCTATCGGGACTGTATCGATATACAGTACGAGTATTAGAAAAGCCCCCGTAGGGCTCGCCGGTCGTCGCAAGATCCGAAGACCCGCCGCCACAACCGGCCACCCCGCTCAGCACCCTGCCGCAACCAGTCGGGCACGGGTCTTAGGGTTTACCATACATCGCCTACCACGTGGAGGTGGGGATAATGCCGCAAGGCTCGCCCCACCCATGATCCTCCGCTCCTGGTGGGCCGCTCCTTGCGGGCGGCGGACGCATGGGACATTGGAATTGGACGAATTGGAACTTATTACAAGGTGCAGCTAGCGTGTTGCTCTCCGCCGCTGCCTCGGGCTGAATTGTTCTCAGGACATGCCATCTCTAACGGTCTAACCATAATAGGGAACACTTAGTAGTGTAATAATTACAGCTCTAGCTATCGGCCATCCTCTGTCGTTTCCAAGTCTCGCCTCCTTCCATCAAGTGACCATTATTTGTGTCATTTCCCGATAACCACGGGCGATCGCCGGCACGAGCGACTACCGCAATTTGGTAGGACGGGGATTACTAATGTATTAATCGCCAATAAACCCGCCCCGTGCTAAAGGCTTTCCAGTACATAGTAATGCACCAATGCCGCGAAATTTACGGTCATCGTGATGCGTCTTAGGTCCACATGCCGCCATCGCTCAAAGTATCTCGCAGATTGCGGCGCTAATTGCCCCGCCCCGCCGGCCTCGGCCGCGATCCGCCGCTGCTACCGCCATCTTGCCCGCCTGAGTTCTTGCGGTACCATGCACGACGGGGATTGAAAAGGGAAGGCGGGCACCAACCCCCCTCCCCCTTGTCCGCATCTCGTCGCTCCATTGCCGGCAGGCAGGTCGTGCTCATTTCCGCGCCGCACTCCGCCGCGGCGCGCCACGTCGTTGTAGCCACGTTAGAGTTAGACCGGGTTGGCCGCCAGCCGACTCCTTCCGTTGGTTGCTTGGCTGCGATTCCCTCATGGCACTACAACTCCTGTCTCCTGGCCGCTGGGTCGCCGCCAAGCCATGCCTCTCCGCCCCCGTTGAACGCCCGCCCCGCATATATATGCATGTCTCCCGTCTCCTCGATCTCGCCGCCCTCGCCCGTTCTCAAGGGACGGCTGAGGGTTTCCCGGGTGTTTCAGATGGGTCGGCCGCAAGGCGCTGCCGAACAATCCGCTGTATTAAGCGGGGATTTGAGTTATTCACATGTGGAACACATCCGGGGGGGGGGGGGGGGGGCGGGGGGGTAGCATCATGTCTTTTGCATGTCGGCCGCGGGTCGTACCGAGGTACGAGAACACGTTTTTTTTTCGAACAGCCCTCGCGTGTAGGCTGCCCCCGTCCGAGTCGTACACACCCCCCTCCTCCCCACCCGTAGGCGGATCTCGGAGAGGCCGAAGCAAGGCCGGGCGAGGTCGTACGGGGAATTTTTAATAAGGAGCCCACCGTACATGGTTGCTGCCCCGCGGCGTCAGCAGCGCTACCGGAGCTACGAGTAGCGCCGAAAAGCCCCCGTAGAGCTGCCTTGCCAGTCGTCGCAAGATCCAAGGATCAACGGCAACCGGCCACCCCGCTCAGCCCCCTACGGTACCCCGCTGAGAGCGGGTCTCATATATAGGTTACCATCGCCCACCCGTAGTGGAGGTGGGGGTGGCCCTGCCAGGCCTGCCGCACTCATGATCCTCCGCTCCTAGCGGGCCGCTGCCTAGCGCTGGCATAGTGCTTGGGGGCGACAGTGCCCTCCTCTCTAATACGTTGTGGCGCGGTATACGTCATATCATTCCGGGATGAGCAGCATCGGTGCTTGTACGAGGCCCGCGGGTTGAGGCATACAATGTCTAGTACTAGTGGGGGTGTGTGGTTTGCAAATTTTGTAATCTGCGATATTCGGACGTAGCGGTTAGAACCGTCTAGTCTATCAGTCTTGCTGGGGTCGGGCGCAGAGTGGTAGTTGCCGCCGGCTGCGACAAGGTCGCGGAGAAAAACCTCGTTGTTGCGGGAGGTGGTTCTGCCGCGGAACATCAGCTTCCCTTTTCATCAGTTGTTGCCCAAATCGTTGCCGTCGCTTTTAAGGGTTGTTGTCTTCCGTCTTTGGCTGCGGCTGCATTGGCGTGCCGGTGTTGGCTTGCCTCGGGCTGCGCCGCGGTAAGTTGCGGCTGCGCTGCAGTTTGGTTTTAGGCGCCTTACCGGCGGCATGAATCGGGGCCGGCAGTTGACTTTCCGGGGGCTGCTCGTCAAGTAGGATCGTAGGTGCGGAGGGTGGCGGAGGCGGAGGGTCTCCCCCGCAAGCTTGGCTAGGTTGGATGCGAGGCCTAGCTTACCGGCCGGGGACGATTTTTCGAGGAGCGTGGCGGGATCCGTGGCCGCCGTGTCCAGCTCGACCAAACGCTCGGCTTGGCCGTCGCGGTAGGTCCGCGCGGGAGGGGGGGGGGGGGGGGGGGGGGGGGGCGGTGACCGGCGAGTCCAACTCCATGATGTTCATGTCTCGCCGAATACATAATTATCTTATATCCACATATCTCGTCATTTCCGCGGCTTTTGGAGGGCACTACCGTGGGAGTGCGGTCAGGCCGGGCGCAAGCATGCAACACTACGTACTCGTGGTTGTTCATCATGATCAAGATATTGATCGAGCTCCGGGCTTGTGACGGCACTTACGACGCTGCCAACTCCGTGACTGTCTGATGCCAACACTAACTAAGTGTGTCTGCCAACTCCGTTGGCTTGGCCTTCTTGCCGTAATTGCTAGCCAGATTGAAGCACTCAAGCAGTGGAAAGGACTTCAACACGGCATTGCTGCGATGTCATGTCCAGGATGATAAACACAAGACTTCAACATACTCTACAACACCAACATACGACCTCCTGGCTCCAGGACTATAGGCTGGCTGGTCCCAGCTCGCATGGGTCGTCTCTCCGGATTACGAGTACGTGTACTTGCACCCGTAGTAATACCGGCGCAATCATGTCAGGATTATACCTCGTAGTTTTTTAGTTTCCTGATCGGTCGTTCGGCGGACCCGTCAGACCCATGAACAGCTGACTGGGGTGCTCAGTGAAAGTGCTGCTGGTAGAGCGAGTTGTAGTAACTACCACGAATCTGCCAGCCGGGGGCTCAACAAGACGAACCGGGACGTGAAATAGTATTTAATTACATCAGGGCTTTCACAAAACCGGGACGTGGAAGCTTAGTCGATGCTACTGCAAATTCGAACCGGCACCGAACAATCCTTACTACCTGTAAGTAATCCTTACGTACTACCTGTATTACTGTCTCTGCAAATCCGTACCGGTGGTTTTTTTTTTTTTTTTTTTTTCGCCCCCGGGACAGGACTGGCACCAGTGAAACCCTTGCAGCGTCTCTACGACGGCCGTTTAGGCAGCAATCCAGTTACGGAAAGCCCTGGGTAGGCGACGCTCCGATATAGTCATCAAGCAAATTGCCGAAGCATTTCGCAAGACTAAATGGAGGCCAGTGACGGAATTTCCAACACTGTTGGATCACCGTCTAAAACACTGCCATCAAAATACCCGGCACTGACCACGAAAGGTCCGCCCTACCCGTTTGGGCGTCGGCCCATTCGAGTAATGCGAGTTGGGGCAAGCCCCAACCCGCGGAGCAAAGCATTTCGGGAGTGCGATACATGTGCAGCAAAAAAGGCAATGTGAGGGAGGGCCCGACGCCATAGCTGGAAAAATTTCCCATTCCCACTAAAATCCAGGGCGCCGTGAAGGGAGGGGGGGACCCCGCCCAAAATAAAGGCAGTTAAGTCCTCAGGTGTTGACGCACTAACCTGACTACTAATAAAATCCCTGAACTCCGGAACTAACAACCCAAAATTATGACGGTGATACCCCCACCGCGGGCACTCCACCAACATATGTTCGATAGTCTCAGATTCACCTCCGCCACATGCAGGGCAGTGTTCAAGGTGGTGCTGTAAGTTCGCATAACAAAAACGCAGGTATTCGGTACCAGGGTACGTCACGAGTTATGGGCCTGAAAATAACTAGGCCGACTCGCGGATATGCTCGCTGGTCCCAGTGATTCGCCTATACGCCGTCTGTCCTGATTTCAAGTACTTGTACCCGTAATACCGGCAATGCTTTGGGCGTGTCCCGAGTTTACCGGGTTGATGAAATCGAAATTTACTGAAATTGGTTGATGCATTAGCCCTTCAGGGCTTCACAGAGGCAATGGTCTAAGCGCAATGCCAGACTTACAACTGCACTTGGCGCAAGAGGTCAAGTGTTGGGGCAGCTTTATCTGATGACCTGAGGCGACATTTACCTTATAGGGCAACCTGGTTGGAAAGGATGGGACAGGGAGATGTCTTGGCCGTGCCAATCCTTACATCATTGGCGCAGGGGGCGCTGGGGCACCTCACTTGAGGCGCACCCAGTTTCCCCACTCGTTCACACTCTCTGTGCTCCAGCCATTTGCCTTGAACACCAGCCCCAGCATCCCTTTCAACATGTTGGTGTGCAGCTTCTGGAGGAAGGGAGGGGACCAACGGATGCCTGGGCCTGAACATCAACGGGCCACATTCAGCCACGAAATCAGCGCACCGTACAACAATATAAAATGATACTGGTATAATAATACTAATAATTGTTATTAGTCAATACTAATACAATACTAATAACACTATACTAATAATGTATAAGATTTCATATTATCAGTATACACTATTACAATTATTATTATCATACTATTATCATCACAATAAAACATATAAAAACACATCACATATACTCTCCTAAATGGACAGTTTCACCATGGCCATGTTACGGTATGTGGTGGAATCGCCTGCCGTCACCTTGATTCCATTCCAACATCCAGCACTGGAGGTTTTCGTCAAACAGAAAGTCCACGCCAAAAAGCCCAAACTGCCCCATGCCGTCCTCCTCCCATGCCGCATGCTCGTAGCGCGCCACGACGTCCCGCACCGCCATCTGCATCTTGGCGCGCACTGCACCGATAGACAACAAGCATAAGCGCGCAATAGGGATGGACCAAGCAGAGGCGCTTGGAGTGCGGCTAGTTGCAGGCTGGCGGGGTTGCCTCACTTGCTGCGATGTTTCCGCGCCCCAGGATGGTCAATGGGAGCCGGATGGGAATGCCGTCCACACAGTCACTGTTGGGGTCGTGGCGGGGATGATGCCGCGACATGTTCCAGTTGCTCAGGTGGGCGAATGCCGACACGACTCCACCGGACTCGGCCTCCTCGAGGTCACATCCAGCGCCGTCCACGCCGCGCTGCGATTCCGCGCTGCCTCCCTCCGCCCGGGGACGTGCATGGTAGTAGCGCTCCGCGCAGCGGCGCAGGTAGCCGTCGTGGTAGTGGGCCTGGTAGCCGGTGTGGGTGCGGATGAGCAGCACGTAGACGCGGGCGTCGAACTTGTAGTGATGGAAGAGAAGGTACGGGTTTGTGATGTACTGCTGCCCCAGCAGGCCGCCCTGCACGCGCTCAGCGGCCGCGGGCCCACTTACGGCCACCTGCAAATAGATGCCATAGGCCGGAATGGCCATTCCCAGCCAGTCAGCGTGTAACAGTCAGGTGTAACAAAGCAGCGGGCAAAAAGATATGTCAAATCGGATATAGTCATACTCCCCCCCCCCCCCCCCCCCCCCCCCACAAACGCATACACACACACAGCTTGCGTGGGAATGCCATAAATAGAAGTTGAATTATCGCAATTGCGGTTCTTACGGTAAACAATCGGGTAGCTGTGTTGCGGATAATGGCATATTAAATATGAATATATACTGGTACACCTTGGTTGGGCCGGGGGCGTGCCCCCAAACATGCAGTGCATCGCCACGTCGCATCGATATTTCCGTGGTGCATTCCAATGCGCAGTATTAAGGGCCGGGATTCATTTATAGCCATTCCCTCTTAAAGGAGGGAATTTAAAGTGTGGCAGTCTGCCGGAAAGTTTCGATCGCAAAGGACACCTAATCCCGAGTCTGTCACGTGCTGCCTGCCCATTGCCTGCTGCGCTGCTCTGATTTGCTGTGGCTGTACGGCAAAGCTGACCTGCACCCCACGGCCGCAAGACCCTGTGCTGGGCTTGAGAATGACCAGCTCCTCGTTGCGGCGCTCTTGGACCTGCTTCGGGGTCAGGCATGCCGGGATCCAGCCCGTGCTGCCGCACAGCTCCCACAGTGGCCGCTTGTGGTCCAGGCGCCAGCCCGCTGCAAGTCTGGCGTGTCCCGCAGATCATCAGGCGGTGCGCACGTCATGGGGTGAGTCTGCCTGCCGCCTGCTGCCTGCTGTCCGCTGTGCGGGGCTACTACTCTGCTGGCAGCTGCCATGGTGTGTATGACCGAGTGAGGATTGCAGCGTGCACCATTCGGTGCCAAATGCATTATTGCTTTCATACATTGATAAAGTACCGGACATCGTGCCGCACGCTTCCGCAAAGGTTTGCCAACTTACGTGCTACATAGACGTGCTGTTCTTTGTGTAGGTATGATAGGTAGCATTCTGAGTTATGGCTTGGCGGGTCGAATTCGGCCAGTAGTTGGAAGTACTGAACAACTTCAGAGTATGTACAGCATGCTGCATGTATTATTCGGTTATACACATACGTATGTGCATATGCGATGCGAGTCGGCCAGACAAGTTTAAATCAGCGCATGCATAAATCCTACTCACCACTTCTGGGAGACAGAAAGAACGACATGTAATTGTATCTTAAACTGCTGAATATAAAAAGTATCACACCCCTTACCCTTTCTTGTTATTGGCACGTTTAGATGGCTCATTCTCGGTGCATTCACAGCAGTGGTCATGCCCGCCGGGTGTACCGCGGGTGTATGTTACCTGCTTATGATCGGGGGCTTCTCGCCGTCCGCCGCAAGCCGGGCACACGCGCCCATCGCGCGCCCGACTCGCATGTTGTTGTGCAGCCAAACGAAGGCCAGGCGGCGCATGAGGTCGACGTCGTCACTCGGGCGGTGCTCATCCTCCCGTCGCTGCTCCCAGGCCGCCAAACCCCAATGCGCCGCGAGGTACTCTCGCAGGACGTCGCCGCCGCGGCCACTGGTCTGTACAAACGCGTATGACATGCCCGCCAGCTTGGACTTCACGCCACGCGAGACGGTTGCAGCTCACCGTGCTCCGACGGCCCCTCTTTAGTCTTTACTCGAGTTCGCGCCAATATCTTCCGACCGTCCGCACAATTCAGCACTTTCAAATACCTCGATGTCCCGCGCCGCGGTAGTTGTTGTGATAGCAGGATTGGCAGCGGCCTTATTCGCCGCCAGAGAGGCTCTGGTCAGGCAGGGACCGACGCTGCCTCCGGTGTAACTGGTTGGGGCGAGTGGCAAGTAACAGTAGTCGATATTGCTTAGTATTGCTTAGTCGAGCCCTCGGCCTCCGAGACGGTGGCCCCGGTGGACAGAAAAACTTTATGCGACTTGAAGTGACTTTCGGCTTCTTGGTCCGCGGGTCATCCGAAGAGTAGCTGGAAAAGTGCAGCAAGCACTGAGTCAAGCCGCAAATATGGCTCTACCTGTACTCATGGTGTCTATCCCATACAATATGCAATAAAAAGGCCGCTGCTGACCGCAAATACGACTCTGCTACCGGGTACCGCTACCCGTACCCTGTATTATTTATATGGCGGCGCCGCCACAGTGCGGTCAAATTGAATCCCATAAAAACGGGGGTAAATACTGGTATTTGTACGAACGAACGATCACTCGCGTGCTGGTGGTCGTGGCGCGGGCGTGTTATTATTATTTGTGTGGGCATAATTGACAATTCATGAAATTGTATGACCCCCGGTAAAAGGATTATTGTTCGCCGTAATATTATAGTCGCCGGACGATTACTATTATGTAAAGCCGCGCAGGAGGCGGAGAGGGGATGACAAGATAGCGCTCGTATTGATATCCCAGCGCTTTTACTTACGGCCGTGAACGTCGAGAGTGTCAAGGCTCACCGTCTGCCAGGCTGGTGGGCTGCATGGCCATTTGTAGCCGCAAGGGCGAGCCAAGATGCCGCTGTACCACACACGCACAATTTCATTGCTGCAACGTATGTTCAAACCGCCAGTGTCAAAGCAATGATACTCAGAGACAAGATTGGATGAATGAGTGAATAATTAATCCAAATAGTATTCCCTGCCGTAGTGTTTTGTTTAACAACTGCTGGGCTCGCCTTCTTGGTGCACCAGTGATTTCATGGCAAGACAGTATGGTATGCTGTTACCTATGGTTCAACGCAAGGAACGCTACGCAAGGAAATACACTGGGATAACACCCTTGTGTATTCATTTCCTAGTCATGGCTGCCGCATGATTTGTAGCGGACGAGTTACTATCTGCCAGACAATGCAGTCTCAATTACTCCCATACTCTGTCTACCAACCACATGGCTACAACCTCGCTAGAGCACCCATGCACATTGATCAACACCCAGGAATCATAGCTGGTAACACAGTTGTGCGCCAAGCAAGGCTACAAGATATGCCGAGTGTTGCAAGGGCGCGAGATCTGCGGACTAGTTACATGTGCAGACACATTAATTAGTCACACACCGTATGGTACTCAAATCAGGCATTCAGTCATCCTCTCCTACTGAGACTGTCAAAGCATTCAAGACGGATTCTCATGCTCAGGCGTGCATGTGATGCATCTGTGTGAGGACATGCTCATACTAAGCATGCCATTCGACAACGATGAAATACAATTTTCACCTGGTTCGGACTGTTGTACATTGAGACTGAAATGTGTTACCACTGTGTTCCTGGGCGAACCAAGCCAGCTGTCTTACGGACTGACTACATGGACCCGCATAGGGTCAGCTGGATATCCACCATATCACGGTTATCACAAGCTTTACCGGGACCAATAACCAAGCTCATGTCCACATTTTGCATGCTCTTCCTATGCCACCACCGGCTGCCAGCTTTGATCATGCACGTCTGGCGTTTGTTGATCTGGAGATACCCTACGTTTGCTGGTAGGTGGAGAGAAACTGATCCATTTCCACTTCGCTGAGCCCTGCTCTCAGCAAGAGGCTCACCGACACGCCCATCACGCTGCCATAAAGTATCTTCAGCAAGCCCCACATGCTCTCCTGCAATGATGAATCTAATGCGCTTCTGTTGAACATGATGTGAGCGTAGGCAGTGAAGGTCCACCCCACCACGTAGAGGCCCGCCTTGAACGGCATATACGCTTGCGATACTGGCCAGACGACGAGGGACGCGCACGCAACGCCTGCCGAAAATACCGCCCCGATCGTGAAACCGGAGAGGCCTTCCTCCGCCATGCTGCCAATACAGTTGTCGCCGGATAGCAGCAAGAATATGTGCCCCACGCAAATGTGACCCATCGCCACCAAACTGGGCACAGAGTATCCGTGGCACGTCAGCTGCCGGCTGCACACCACTCGGAACAGAGCCGTCACCGTGGGCGGCGAGGTGAACAGGAGGTGCATCCCGGTGCACGATGCCTTGCGAGATATCTTGAACTGCACCACCAGCGCAAAGGCCACGCTGGCCCAGTCGACGGCCCGGCACGACGGCCTCGCCATCCGCCAGTGCTCGTACGCCACGCGGGCGGGACCTGACTGGAAGGTGAAGTCCGGGCCCACCGGTACCCCGCGCTGCCTCCCCCGCGCCTGGGCTCGCTGCAGCGCCAGGTCGTACCGGTGCACGCACCACAACAGCACCAGGCACACCGCCGTAGCCCACATTACGGGTACTGTGAGCATCAGTCCGAATGGATTCGGTCTGTCTGGGGGCAGCAGCATCGCCAGGGTTTGCATGCTTGCCCCCGCCCACGGAAGCCACTTGTACTCCGAGCACAGTCGCACAACGGTGAACTCGTCCATCGCGCACAGGCCGCGCACTGCCATGTCGCAGGCTCTGTGGCGCTATCACTGCCTCTGGCACAGCCAAATGCACACCCTGTCCAACGTCCCGCCCTCGCCTGGAAGCACGCAGCGGGTTGGGGCGGCCAGGAGCTGCACCACTGATACGTGTTGTTCAGTACCCGTCGGCACTTGGTGTCACTGGCGATGATGGTATAGCGCTTTTCCGTAGACTACGGTTCGATACGCGTACATTCTATGGGTCGGCGGTGCGGCATGCGGTGTGGCACGAGACGGACCGTGGGCAGAAGGGCCCCCTTCGAGACATCTTTAACGTATCGGAGTATACGAGCATGGTCTTCGGTACTGTGGTGGGTGAAGTGGGCAAGGGGGTGCGCGTGGGTGCTCGCCGCAAGGTACTCGCCGTCGGCAGATCGCGTGGCGGCTGGGACGCATATCCTTCCAGCGCTTCTCCGCGCGCATATTTATTCTTGCGCTGATTTCCGCTGCTATGCGCGTTCCGCCCGATAATGAGCGGGTGATCTAGGACCTGTCCGGCTGTTAATGCTGGGAGATTGTTCGTGTAGCGCTAATTATTAGCGATGATTCAGCACGCGCAATGAGTAGTACCTTTAGTCATTTCCTCTGCTTGAACTCGTGGATACGTTTAAAAAAATATTAACAAACGAGTACGGTATAGGTACCGAGGTATACCGACAAATCCTTTAATTAATGAATACCCACCTTTTGCAGCTAGCTCATGTAATCGTCATTAAGTACCTACCTCCATGTACCGGTACTGGTGAATTAGAAAAGGCCAGTAACAAATCCAACGCTGTAAAAAGCAATACTTAAAAATCAACACACGCCGCTTTAAAACGGCGTGCATCCCGCACGACGCGGGATGGGCGAGTGACTCACGTCCGATCGAGAGTCCGGACCACGCGGGCACGTGTGACTGATCATGGCGATCCACGCACGCGCTGCGCAGTTTCGGCAACTCGATGGCACACGAATCGGCGCCGTCTGATGAGGCAGCGTGCACGCTCTTGAGCCGCCACCAAGCTCATGACCCGAGATAAACTATTGCGAGTAAGGCCTTGCTCTTGGTGAGCCCGGGTGGTGCACCGAGTGCCTCGCGATTAGAGGGCAACGCATTCCGCGGCCAAGCATGCGACGGTGCGCACCGTGCGGCGCACCCCCTTGCTCGCCTCACCCACAATGCCGAAGACCATGCCCCTGCGCTCCGACATGTCGAGGATGTCTCGAAGTGAGGTCTTGTGTCCCGGCTCCGTGTTGTGCAACGCCGAGTCCCACATTGTCAGCCCCCGTTGTGTTGACGAACACTGGTCGAAGCAGGTGATCAACTGGTCCACTGAAGTGTAAGTGAGCCCATCTGGCTTATAGGCAAATAGGCCTGATGATAATATATTCGTAATAGTGCAGTATAAATTACGGCTACTGCGCAGAAATGATGGAATGTACTGGTACTATCAAGTGACATATACTGGACCTGCAGAGCAAGACAGGTGTGAGGCATGTGAAGACATGCCTCATATAACACTTCATCAAACACACCCAGATTTCTGACAGGTGTCCGACTGAACCTGAATAGCCTTTTAGATATTGGAACCAGATCAAGAAGCATGAGAAATGGACAGATGAGCAGATGGAGCATGCCCCTAGCAAGGGCATTCTGCAGATGAGAATATAATGGGACATTTCTCATCATTTGTAATTACAATATTCTGATCCCACAGACTCTGTCCCAACAGCAAGCTGGGAATTCTCCAAACCTCTAGAGGTTATGGCTAGCTACACGACTCAAAGCTTCCACTGCTTCTAGCCTGCTGTTCAGTTCTTCGTGCCTGTGTGCCTGTGTGCCTGGAGCTGTGTGCTCGCCTACTTCGTGCCAGCTTTGTGCTTACTTTGTGCCAGCAGCTTCGCTGCTGAGGAGGGGAAACTGTGTGCCTCTCTCAAACGACTTGTCAAACCCCTGGCCAGCTCTCTCTCGGCAAAACTCTACCGTTCTCTACCTGAGAAGCGACCCAGTTCCGAGCTCTTCTGCCCCCTTCTCAGCCCCACTCAGCTCCACTCTCTGATTGTGGCTGTGACAACCGATCGTCTCAACTTTGGCAAAGCCCCCCCTGTCAGTCTCTCCGACTGTGTACCTGACTCCCTTGCATCATGTCTCTCCCTGCTAAACTCAAGCTCAAAGAGGCCAAGTACCTGGAATTTCAGGAGGTCAATGATGCTCGCCTCCTCGTGATTTGGTGCATCTCTGTGAAGCGCCACATCCGCGGTGTTCTTGGGTACCGCAACATCTTCAGCGCCAATGACACCACTGTTGATGACGCGCATCACAATGAAGCTGTCAGCTTTATGGCTTCCCTACTGCTAGATAATCAAGCCAAGGGCATCGTGCTCAAGGCCGCTGATCGCGCCAATGAGACAGCAGGCGGACGCGCAGCGCTCAAGGCCTTGCAGGAACTCCGCGCTTCATACCTTCCAGATGAACGTACCCTTCTCGCTCAACTGAAAGCGTCACTGAATCATGGTCAGAGTACTCATGAAAATCTCCATGACTTCATGACCCGGCTGGAGGACCTGCAGATTGCCATCAAAGACTGTGGTGCGACTGTCTCGGATGATGATATGCTCGTATCCCTGCTCAATGGCATGCGCACTGAGGAGGCCACTATCCGAGCAGTGGTGAAGGGGGACCCCACTGTCACCACCTTCGAGCTGGCCAAGGCAAAGATCAGGACTAACTGTCCAAGACCACAGCATCAGTATGGAGCAACATGGCGCTGCCTTTGCTGCCTTTGCGCCAACTGGGGCGACTTCCTACGCTGCCCTCCAAGCCCGCGTAACTGAGCTGGAAGCTGAGAAGAAGAAGGCCGAGGCTGCAACCCGCAAATCCGAGGTAGACGAACTGAAGGCTATGGTGGCTGCAATGCAGTCCCAGCACAACGCTGGAGGCGGCGGCAGTGCACTGCGCTTCAATTCGCAGAACCGCCGCTGCTACAACTGCAATGCCATCGGACATTTGGCCCGTAACTGCCCCAAGCCCGACAAGAGGAAGACAGAAGGAGAAGGCCGCCCAAGGCTTGCACCTGGTTCAGAGGAGCCGCCCGCCAAGGAGTTTGGAGCACTGTCATTCCACATGGCGCTACTTGCCAGCGCCACACCTGAGCTCCCACCCATGCCGACTGACGCTTGGTCCGTGATGCCTACTAGCCGTCGCACCATGATCAGGGCAGCGCCGCCACCCCCGCTCAGCTCTCACAACCCGTTCGGTTCCCTCACCTTCTCCGATGACACCGCTGGCCCAGACGATGAGCCTACCCTCCTGGAGGAGCGCGAAATGCGAGACGCCATCGCCGCTGTGTCAGCTGAAGAGCAAGTTATTGCTGCCGCCATTGCGGCAGTCGCTGAGGAGGAAGCTGCGGAGCGTGCCGCCATTGCTGACGTTGCAGCCTTCATCGCAGCCGACCCTGCGGCCATGACTGTGGCCCGCACAAGCAAGGCGACCATCCTGCCCAACGACGTTGCCATGCGCCGAGCTATCATCACAAATGATCCCACCCCATGGCATGCTGACTGGCTGCACTCGGCCGCCCACCGCTTGGGTAAGGCACCAGTCCCGATGCCAACTGTGACGCACGTCGTACCTGCTTCTCGCTTCAACGCGTCGACCAGCAGTGGCATGTCTTATGACTGCAGCCGCCTGAGCGATCATGATCTCGGGTACGACAGCGCCGATGATGACGAAGCTATGCTGGTGGATTTCCAGCGTCACTGGGCGCCGGCTGCACTTGCAGCACGTGGCTTCGCTCCTGCTGATGATCTGACATTGTCACCCGTATCTGACGACACTGGCTGCGAGAACAACAGCGTTCCTGGGCTTACTAGCGACGACAGTATCAGTGACAATGACTTCTCCCAGCACGCAAGCACAGCCTCGCTCTGTGGCATACCCAGTACTCAGTCGCACACGACTGACAACGTCTTCCCCGACTCTGACAACATGCCGCACCTGGCCCCGGACAGCACTGATGATGACGAGGCCGTCTCGATCGGTCGCCGCTCCTCCTCGTTGGGCGCACGCAGCAATCCCAGCACCCGTGCATTAAAACTTCACCGCCGCGCCATTCATGCCACTGCCCGCACCTTCACAGCGTGGCCCAATGCCAGCCTCCCTGGGACTTCCCCAACTGCGCCTGCTGTCATGCGCAACATATATCTGGACGATGCCGTGGACTCCTTTCGCCTCGTGCACCGCGATGCCGTGTCCATTCAAAATCCATCGACGCAGCATGTTGCTGCTCACGAGGGCGTCTCATCCAGTAACGCCATGCTCTCCATGACCAAGAGTGCACGTCGTCATCGCAATCGCCGCTCAGCTCGTCGCCTTCGAAAGCGCGACCCCTTTGCCATCGGGGGCACCAAGCACTTTGCAGCCACCACCCCAGTTGTCATCCCCTCGCCCCCTCCCAACGCTATCGACCAACTGGAGACTGCTCTGGCGGCCGCTGAACAGCGTTGTTTCCTGGGAGAGGCAGCGCCACTGCCGTCCATCCGCCACGTTCGTGCCGACCCTGCAGCACTGATGCCCCACCATCCACTCCATGTTGTCATCCTCTGCGCAGGAGCCACATTTGGCGTCATTGACGGACTCTGTGCAGCCGGACACTGCATTGCTACCATCACACTCGTGGAGAATGACGCCGCAGTGCGTGCTGCCGGGATCCTGGAGCTCAACAGAGTCCGTGCAAAATGGACTGCGCTCATCTCATCTGATGCGATCGCCAATGCCTACGATCGCCTCCCCACTCATGACGTCCAACTCCTCACCACAGACATGTTTGCCGCACTTCCGCGTGTGGACCTTCTCGTGGCGACACCTCCGTGTCAGCCGTTCTCATCAGCTGGGAGGAATCAAGGCCTGCATGACCAGCGAGCCAAGCCCTTCTATGCCGTCTGCCGTCTCGTCAAGCAGCTCAACCGCGCACAGAGCGGTATTACCTACGTCATCGAGAATGTCGCTGGAGCCGGGCGTTTCCCTGCCATTCGCGCGGCCCTAGGGGACCCTGTCCTGGCCCGAGCACACGAGCTCGGATCATCATCCCGCCGCGACACCCTACTCTGGACCAACGCGCGCGACCCGGACGCCCTGCATGCCCACTACCATCGTTCGCTCTGTCGCCCGACCAGCGTGGGCGATTTGATTGCCAAGGGTGGATTCGCACCGGAGTGGCAGGCTCCCGCCCACCTTCGTCACAGCAAGTTTGGCAAGTTTGTGTCCCGCAAAGGCAGTTTCGCGCACCGGATGCATGGGTCCACCCCGGGCAGCAGTATGCTGCTACACAATGGCGTGTATGAGGAGGCACCCACCGACATCAAATGCATTTCTATGGGCTTCGATGCCAACGCTGTCGACTTTCCCGAGGTGTCCGCCGATCTGCGTCGACGTATCATTGGAGCGTGTGTGGACTCAAACGTGGCGCGCTGGCTGATGGCGGCCATCTCCTCCGCGTCCAAGGACGAGAGTGCTCTTCCTAGCATTCACACCTTCCCCCACAAATGGATCTTCGACTCTGGCGCTACCTCACACATGGTGGCGCAGTACGAGGACTACTCCGACTATCAGACCATACCGCGCCGATGGATCAGCGGCTTTGGCGCCTACGCTGTGGGTACCGGTACAGTCCATATCAGCATGCGAGCCGTCAATGGCGATACATCCTGCAGCACCCTTCACAACGTTCTTCATGTGCCTGATCTCGCTTCCCGCACCAATAACGAGGTGCTTCGTCTCTTCAGTGCGAGGCAGGCGCAGGATGCCAATGCAGCTCTTCGGATAGTCATGACAGCGCGCAGCAGCGCCATGCAGATCTCCGATGCCGTAACCATTCCCATCGAGAATGACGGGCGCTTATTTATCCTGCACAGTCACGTGCTCCGTCAGGGACGGCGTCAACGTCACGATAGTCCGGTGGAAGCTGCCACAGCCCTCTCCGCAACACCCTCCATCGCATTACCATCTGACAAAATGTTGTGGCATGCGCGCCTCGGTCACATCCACGAGCGCGCCATGCACCGAGTTACCAATGGGGGACCCGATGCCAACCTGCGTCATACCAGCCTTCCGTTCTGCAAGTCATGCGCAATCGTCAAATCCACTGTGGCCCCGATGCCGCGCATCTGTCATGGGAAACCAACTGTGCCATTCTCTCTCGTTGGGAGCGACTTCTGGGAGCTGCGCACTCCTTCGTTGCAAGGCCACACGTACTGCTGTGGGTACGTCGACTACGCGACATCCGTGGTGTGCTTGTTCTTCTGCAATTCCCGACAATGTGCTACCGCTACTCTGCGTTCATTCAACACCATGGTGGTCAGCTACGGCCATTCCATCGCAGGATTGCGTCTGGACAACGATACGGCCTTCCGCGGTCAAGCATATGTGTCCGCCTGCGACGCCCTAACCATTCGCCGCACATATGCAGCACCATACAGCCAGTTCCAGAATGGGCTGATGGAGCGCACCTGGCGCACCCTCAGCCAATGGGCTCGCTGTATGCTGGACTACGCCAGCCTCCAAGACACCTACTGGGAGTTCGCCATGTCGGTCGCAGCCTACATCTATAACCGCACCTTCCGCCGTGGAGTTCATGGAATTCCACTTCACCTCGTGACTGGCGCCATCCCAGACTTGCGCCATCTCCGTGTGTTTGGTTGTGATGCCTATGCGCACGTTCCCCGCAGTACCCGGCACAAGGCTGCCCCTTCCGCCCGCCAAGGTGTCTTCGTTGGATACTCCACAGACTCGCCGGCATGGCTTGTGTACTTTCCCGCCACGCGCTCTGTTGTGGCCAGTCGATCCGTCACCTTCGATGAAACTGATCGCTCCACGCCCTGCACCCTGGAGCACCCCGATTTATGGCCGTCTGCAGCCCCTCAGGAGGGGATGACTACAGAGTCAGGAGGGGCCACGGCCGCCAAGACAGGAGGGGCTGTGCCCCGAGCAATATGCCCTACCTGCTCGGCATCAACTCACTCCATGGAACTCTCACCAGCATGGAAGCCGACTCGCGTCTGCAACATGACAATACCATCCGATGTCAGCGAATCCGACAGCTGCAGCGACAGCGACAGCGACAGCAACCCTATCGAGCACCACCGTGTACGCACTCCGCCCCCGCCTCAGCCACCAGCAGCGCCACCAGCAGAAGGACCAACACCTCAGCCACCTACCCCAGCTATACCTCCCAGCACCCGTCCGCAGCCCCCAGCTCAGACAACCACACCCCCCGACTCCGCTGCAAACCTGAACCGGCCGCAGCGCAGCAGACATGCCCCCGGTGGCAGCACCGTACCACGAGGGGCCACCTACGCAGCTGTGGTTCAAGAAGACTTCATCCGCAACATCGACCCGTGTGAATGGGTACTACTGGCGGGCGAAGCACCTGGCGACCTGCTGACCTACACGGAGGCCATGAACTCGTCTCTGGCTGCCTGGTGGCTGGAGGCAATGCACCAGGAGTACAACTCGCTGGACTCAAGGCGCACGTGGGAGCTGGTGGTCCTGCCCGGTGGACGCAAGGCTGTCAAGTCCAAGTGGCTGTACAAGACCAAGCACAACTCGGATGGCACAACTGCAAGATACAAGGCTCGCGTGGTAGCTAAGGGGTTCTCACAGGTCGAGGGCATCGACTACACCGACACCTTCGCACCCACCGTGAAGTTCACAACCCTGCGAGTCACTTTTTCCATTGCCGCCCACCATCGACTTCATATCGAACAGACCGATGTGGACTGCGCGTTCCTGTACGCGGATCTGAGCGAGGAGATATACATGGAGCAGCCCCGCGGCTTTGAGCAGTATGGACCTAATGGCGAGAAGCTGGTGTGCAGACTAAGGAAAGCCGTTTACGGTCTAAAGCAAGCACCCCACAACTGGCACAAGCTACTCAATGACTACATGACATCACAACACTGTCGACAACTGCGAACCGATCCTGGTGCCTACGTCTTCCGGAGCAGCGATGGCGGCATTCTGGGCATTATCGCAATCTACGTGGACGACATCATCATTGTCAGCAACTCGCGCCCCTGGATCGCCCACTTCAAGCCGGCACTCGGACAGCGCTTTGACATCAAAGAGCTGGGCACCTGCTCATGGCTGTTGGGCATGAAGGTGGAGCATGACTTGACAGCCGGCGTGATCAAGATTCATCAGTCCAAGTACATCCATGACATGCTGGAGCGCTTTGCTATGAGTGACTGCACCCCCGCACATGTCCCAAGTACTGGCAACGACCCGAGGGCGTCAACCGCACTAGATGACAGCGCCACCACCACCTACCGGAGCCTCGTTGGAGCACTGCTGTACGCAGCAGTTGCAACACGTCCTGACATCGCGGAGGCCGTCTGCCGCCTATGCCGATTCATGACATCAGCAACTCAGGCACACATGGAAGATGCACGACACTGCCTCCGGTACCTGAAAGGAACTCATGACCGGGGACTGACTTTCGGAGGAGAATGCGAGTTTCGTCTTCATGGTTACAGCGATGCTAACTTCCCAACAACGTATCCCAGTCAGTGCAAGTCGACCAGCGGTTATGTATTCTTTCTTGCAGGAGCAGCGGTCAGCTACCTATCCAAGCTTCAGCCATTGGTAGCACTCTCGACAGCGGAGGCAGAATATATAGCGCTTTGTGTCACAGCGCAGGAGGCAATGTTCTTGAGGCAGATGCTATAAGAACTGGGATTCAGGCAGGACGGCGCCACAGCAATCGGAGAGGACAACCAGGCATGTATTACAATCGCCACCAACGACGTGACCTCAGCCCGGACCAAGCACCTGGACATCCGACTTCACTTCGTGCGAGATGCACAACGCTCGAAGAAAATCAAGGTGTACTATGTGCCCACTGCTGACATGCTGGCTGACACCTTCACGAAGCCACTTGCGTCCCGCCAGCAGTTTGAGGCCTTGAACTCGCGCATCATGAACTACAATATTGTACCTGCAACCAGTGAGGAGGGGTGTTGACGAACACTGGTCGAAGCAGGTGATCAACTGGTCCACTGAAGTGTAAGTGAGCCCATCTGGCTTATAGGCAAATAGGCCTGATGATAATATATTCGTAATAGTGCAGTATAAATTACGGCTACTGCGCAGAAATGATGGAATGTACTGGTACTATCAAGTGACATATACTGGACCTGCAGAGCAAGACAGATGTGAGGCATGTGAAGACATGCCTCATATAACACTTCATCAAACACACCCAGATTTCTGACAGGTGTCCGACTGAACCTGAATAGCCTTTTAGATATTGGAACCAGATCAAGAAGCATGAGAAATGGACAGATGAGCAGATGGAGCATGCCCCTAGCAAGGGTATTCTGCAGATGAGAATATAATGGGACATTTCTCATCATTTGTAATTACAATATTCTGATCCCACAGACTCTGTCCCAACAGTAAGCTGGGAATTCTCCGAACCTCTAGACGTTGCATGTCTCCCAACCGGGAATGCCCAAACCAAACTACAATTTACCGTGGCCCGGGGCACCGCAGTGTACTTGTCTGACACCGTATTGCATACTCAGTCTTGAACTCCGGTAGCGTGGGCTTCAAGCTCCGGGAATCATAGCTCCCGGTCACGACATTGAAGACCCCCCCGACATTGAAGAGGGGGGGGGGGGGGGGGGAGGCACACGTTCACATAAAGTGTTATGTTGTTCACTTGTGAAAGTAGCCTAATTTTTGCTGAGCCATTTTGCACGAAATTCTCAAAACGCATGTTTTGCACGCACTACAATTGCACTAAATCCCCTTGTTTGCACTCAATTTCACTGTTTGCCGCCAAAACGTGCAAAATTGGGCATGCGCAGGGCGGATGCGAGGAAAACCCCAAGTCATGACGCGCGCCACCCCAGCCTGCCATCAATTCATTGCGTTTGACGTCGTATGATTGTGGGGCAAGCGTGCGAGGGCAAATGCTTTAAGTGTTCAACTGTTACAGTGCTCAAATCGCATTGTCTAATCGGCACGAGTAGCCAACAGTCGCATACTTGCCCCCCCCCCTCCCCCCACGGCCCCTACAGATACGTACAGACATCACCATTGTCTATCATTATATTGTCAACATGTCCAAAACGCACTTCTTCTCGTCTGCATTGAAGCGGTGGCCGTTGAACCACATGCGTTTGTTGTCGACATGGAGTTTGTAGACGATCATAATCGCAGCACGGAGTCTTGCAGCCAAGCTCGTAAGTGATCTCCATGTGCATGATGCCGTCGAGGGGCAACGAAGCACCGCACTCCCTATTCGCCTCTTCCTGCAATTGCATGGTGTAGCGAAGCTTTGCCAAGGGCCGGCGCACAACAAGGTTCTTGTGTCTGGAGTCCTTGATCTCCGAGACGCCCTTCATGCTTGTCACGGCAGTTATTTTAGCTTGGTGCCGCGGAATTCGTGCTGGCACTTGCGAGGAGGATGAATATGATGATGATGAGGAGGAGTCCGAGGAGGAGGAGGAGGAGAAGGAGGAGGAGGGGGGCCACTCCTCCTCCGAGCCGGCGGATTCGGAGGAGGGTGATGATACTTCTAGTGATGGTGATGATGATGCGCTGGGTGACTAACTAAGCCGATGCGGCCGCAAGCGGCCTCAGTCATGTGTGCGTGTAGACACTTGGGCGGCCGCGCCTATCTTCCAAGTAACTGAGAGCCGGCCATGAATACATGTGTAACAATGTGTCACCCCATTGGTTTCGGAGCATCTGCATATTATTCATGTCCTCACTTCATGTTTTTCGGCTGCATGAAAAACATGGTGGTTTCCGTCGGACTTTACTCTTGCATTGCTTTTATTATCATCCATGTTCTGCTGCATGGTAGCTTTGATCATACATGAAAATAGCAATGGCAATGTTATGGTTTCAAAGAATGACAAAACATTTCTATTACAGAGTTAGTTAGCCATAAACCACAGCGCACACTACGTTACTTGGTAATACAGTACCAAGTTATATCTGTGATCATCATCTGTGATCGTCATCTGTATCATCTGTAAATCCGTGATCATTATGTTGACCCATCCGTGAAAGCCCGGGGGCAGGACGTCGGCACTTCGATTATTTTGTGGCTCGTGTCTTGTCCCCTGAAAACAAGGGTTTTGAGGCCAACATTGCTTAACACCGCAACCATGCTTCTTTCGGCCAACATAACATTTATTTTGAACCAATGTTGGGGGGGCGGGGGGGGGGGGAGCTCTACGTCAGGCACCATGTCCTCGAGTTCATCACCGGGTACGGTAGGTGTTGCCGAGAGTAATGCAAGTAATGCAGGTAATGCAGTAGGTAATCTGGGATATGCAGGGCATGGATGTGCCGACGGTTGGCCTTGGCAGCCATGACCTTGTTCAAGCTGGCGTCCACCTTCTCGTGACTGTAGATCCTCCACTTTGCCGCGCATGTAGGCCTACACATACTTTGGCGATCCGAGCGGCACGTTGAGGACCAGGATGCCTTGGTGGCCATCAAGCTCGGGCCACTCGATGTCGGCCGGGGCTTTCTCGCCGCGCGGCCTCCATCTCCGCGATGTGCGCGTGCATCTTGTCGAAGCGCACCGTCCTTGATAGACATGCGGAAGGAATTAATAAGGACCGGCCAAACGTGCTCCGGCAGGCCCATCAAATGCACATCTTCGGCGTTGAAGCGCGCCGCCCCCCTGTGCCCCCCATCGTGTTGTCGCACTTCCCTACCTATCCATGGGTGACTGAATTCCGACGCAGAAGGATGTCGTGGCTAACGGTACGCCTTGTTGCACGCCATCTTTTGACCGCAGAGGGGCGCACCGATCGTCCACAAGTAAAAAGCATCCGTGTAGAGGGAGAAAAAAATGCGACGAAGGGATGACGGGGTGGAGATGAGAGCAATCGATGTGGCGTTGGATGATGATGCGGCGCCATGCCTCGTTGGAAACGTTGAGAAGATCGCCCCTGTGTGGACGATGATCCCGCGCGGGCCAAGCTCTTCGGCGATGAGGCGGACACCATGGAAGAGCACCGAGTCTCTTGTGGAGATGCCGAAGCCAAATTGGGTCGGCGCAAGCACCGAGTGACACATACGCCCCTTCATGTTGTCCACCACCGCCCGCTCCGCGCTGCGCGCCCGCTCTGCCTCCCCGACTGTCACTGGCCGAACGTCCGGCGTACCGCTACTCGCGCTCAACTTCTTGATATGGGCCACAAGCCTTGCCCATGCAAAGAGCCGGTTGAATTAGCGGGGCATGCGACCTTGGAGGTATATTGAGGCCACCTCCGACATATGGCGCGAACCGCCGCGGCCCCGACGCCGGGCGAATTCTCACACCAAGCAGCGGAGATATTCGTTAGATGCTCATGCATGAGGCGGGCCTTGTCGCCACGTGATGCTTGAGCTGTTGGTACGGCGCATGTCCAACTTCAGGGCAGCCCCGTCTATTGGGATATCATACGCGGCGTCAATGATCGGATGGTTACGGGACGGGTGCTTGCCGCGAAGCTGGGCAAGGTTACCGGGATCGGGTAGGTCGCCCATACCCTTGGAAGACAGTCGGCCCGCCGCTCGGGAGAGATCTCCGTCCGCCTCGTCCACCAGCGCCACTGACAACGGTGTCCGCAGTGCCCAAGAGTATAGCGCCGCCCAAGAGATCACCATCCGCCCGATGCTGGCGGGCATGTCCGGCATAGAGCGCCTCGGTGCGGGCGTGAGTAGTCCTATGGCTGCACAAGTTTGGACATGCGCCTCTCGGCGAATCAATGCGCGGGAACGCCGCGCCATGGCTTGTTGCCGCCGCCGCCCGCCTCGGCCCGGGGCCCTGAGCAACATCATTGGCAACATGTACTTCCGCTCCATTGCACTATCCAGCGCCATGGGGTCATCGGGTCCCACCGCCGCCACCACCGGCTCATTCACGCAACGCTATGCATCCGCTCACGATTGGTGGAAGTCGATAGGAACTAGCGCATCCATCGAAATCTCCGCTGGCATGTGTACATTTCTACATCGTTTTTTTGTGAGGTGGTCCACCGCACCCCGCCACCCCACCCCGTCGGCGCCCGGAGATGGGCGGCTAGGGGGAGGTGGATGCCGAGCCGGGTAGTGGTGTGAATTACCAAAAGGCCAGCAAGAAATCTACCGCTAAAAGAACGTACTAGCGGTAGATTTAAAGATCAACACGGCAAGCCGCTTAAAATATCGTGGTAGCGGTACATTCCGTATTAACGTTAATAGCTGTCGTCGTTGGCGCTTTCCGTGCGAGTAGTCACAATAAACTACGACTGGATCGCCGCACAAGAACGTGCCACATATCGTGTGGAGTTTGATCATTGATCGTCATAGTAGTCGCTGTCTGGTCGCTACGACTTCGTCATCGCCATCTCCTAATAAGGATGAGATACCCAAGAGTAGTTGCCAGTCCTTCAGGCCGTCCAAGGCGGGAGCGCGAACAAAATATATAAGCTTTAAATAGTAACCCATTGTACACAATCCTTAGTCGCTACTACCAGCCGGAGTCTATGAAGTCACAGTACTTAGTCCATCCTGAGTCTATACTAATCATGCTTAGTCCGCAGTAATGCTGTAATCCGCCCAAGCGATGATTACATGTGCTCGCTGCGGAATTCAAGAAATTCATTATTTAGGGTTTCTTGGTCCGCAGTAATGCATAATCCGCCAAAGTGATTATGCATGACGCTACTTGTGTGGGGCTACCTGGTTTTTTCCCGCCCCCGGGACAGGACTGGCACCAGTGAAGCCCTTGCAGCGTCTCTACGACGGCCGTTTAGGCAGCAACCCTGGGTAGGCGACGCTACCCAGCCCTGGGTAGGCGACGCTACCCGGTGCCAGTATCGCGGATTTTTGAATTTTGTAATTCACACCAGTATGAGGGAAGGCTGGCGGCCTGATGCTCTGGCGCCTTGCTGCGTGGTTGTCATCCGGGTCGCAATTGGCCTTCCCGTGACGCCGCAACGTCACCCCGCGGTGTGCTGATTGGCCTACCGTACCTGCCCCCTCGTCGCCATCTCAACCCGCCGGAAAAGCTGGCCGAAAGTCGACTCCACGGCGCTCAGACCGCCGAATTGAGGCGGGATGAGCCCTACAGAGGGCGGAGCTGGGGGCGCGGACGCGGTGGAGGTGACGCGGGAGGAGCTGCGCTTCGGAGAGCAGATATCAGAGGGTGTGCCCAACGTGCCGCTGCGAGCTCAGGGCTGTCCTCTTTGCCGAGCGTCCGGGTCCGGCGGATCTGCTTGCAATCGTGGATGGGCGTCAGCGCAGAAGGCGGCAGAGGTGCCTTGTTTGGGGGACAGGGAGCGGGAGGCGAGAAGGAAGCCGGGGGGGGCGGGGAGGGGGGGGGGGGGGTTAAGGGGCCGTGCCGTTGGTCGCAGGCGCGGAGAGCGTCGTGTATGGCGCGGAATGGGCGGGGCAGAGCGTGGCTGTGAAGAAGTACAAGATACGCACAGTGAGGCCCCCTCCCTCTCGCCCCGCTACTTTCGAGTCAGCCTGGCTCACTCACCGCAATGCCAATTGGCGCTTGAGCGACGCGAAAAGCGGCGAGGCCAGTAGTTGTACACCAGAGGGAAGGCCAATGTTGCCCTTTCTGCCGACCCCCTCTGCTCCCCTCCGTGAAGGGTGCGGACCTGATGCGTTTCAAGAAGGAGACGGGCATGATGCGGCTGGTGGAGCACCCCAACGTGGTGCGCATGCTGGCCACTAAGGCCTCCGCGCCGGACTACCTCATCGTGATGCCGCTCGCGGGCAGTAACCTGCAGACGGTGCGCCCAGCTACCCCTACCGCACCTGGCCCTTCCGCGCAATCCGCAACCCCTTCTCCCGCTGTCAGGTCGACACGCCCCCGTGCCCTCTGCGCATCTCCCGCTGCCTGACTCCCAGACCACCGCGGCATACGCCCCCTCCCCTCCGCAGGCCATCCACGAGCAAGGCTGGCGCCCGGACTGGCCCCAGGTGGCCAGAACGGCGGCGCAGATGGCCGCGGGCATCAGCCATCTGCACGCCAAAGGTGCACCCCTTGCCCCCCCCCCCCCCCCCCCCACTCCCACCTTCAGCCTCCCTCTTTCTCCTATTCCTCTCCTCATTGCCAGGGGCACATGCAACTTGCTGAAGCGGCACTGACCGCACGCTGAGCCCAGGCGTGCCCTGGTGTGCCCCCCTGCCACATGTGCAGGCATCGTGCACCGCGACATCAAGCCCGCCAACACGCTGCTGGTGGGCGACGCGCGTGAGGCGGTCATCACAGACCTCGGCATCAGCGAGTACATCAAGGTGTGGCGCAGCCAATCAATTTCCACATCGCTCCCCTCTCCATTAGTTCGTACGCCCCTCATGCCTTCAAAACTGTGCCTGCTTAGGACCTGGAGGCGGAGAGGGCCGACAGGGTGAGCCTGCTGCAGGTGCGAGTGCACCCTCCCCCTGCTGGTGTGGCCTCTGCCGAAAGCAACGGACGCCCATAAGGCATGTCACATGCCGTAGTACACTTTGGGATTGCTGCACATTATAACGGGGGTTTTGAACCCCCACAGCGAAGGGAAGCAACACTATGCTGACCTGGAACTCCATCAGAAATTTAAAATTTGAAATGATGTCCCTGCTAGTCTTCCACCTACACAGGCCAGCTGTTTCCTGGCCCGGCTGCATGGACCCGCATACAGTCGGTCGTGGCCCGTAGCATGCAGCCTTCTGATGAACTCTCCAGACTCCATCACATTACACCCCTTTGGCTCGATTTATGCTGTGCTACGGGGGGGGGGGGGGGGGGGGACTCAGCATGGAAGTGCGAGCGAGGCTCAGCCGCACGGCTCAGGCTCTGGCGACATTGCATGGCGCGCAGGGCGGAGGGAAGCCCACCGGCGGCTTCCACAAGAAGCGGCTCGTCGGCACGCTGCAGTACATGCCGCCAGAGGTGCTGCTCAAGGTGCGCCGCTCCTGCCTGCTCCGGGCATCGCACGGGCGCTCCGTGTGATGCCAAAGCTGCTGGCGCTTCTACCTGTGGCTGTCAAATGGCACCATTACCCCCCCCCTCTCCACCCTCCCAACACACACCACCACCACCACCACCACCATCACCTCCATCGTCCCCCCCCCCCCCCCCCCCCCCTTCCCCCCTCCCCCCTCAACCTAACTGCCAATACGCCCTTCTACCTTGATTTTGGCGCACACAGGAGCCGCCGACGGCTGCAGCCGACGCCTACGCCTGGGCTGTCACCGTGAATGAACTCGCCACGGGCACGTTTCCCTTCGCTGACTGCACCAAGGACAACCCCGCCTGCCATACGGTTCTGGAGATGGGGTACTGCCCTCCCCCTGGCCCCGCCGCCGCCCTTTGCACAAGTGAGACTTTACACGCCAGGCAACGCTTTGCTGTGTGAATTGAATTGGCACATATGCTGAGCGGAAGGGCGGTGTGTGGAGATGCTCGCGCGGCAATAAGAACGCTGCGAATAAGAACCTGCCGTGCCTGCCAGAGGTCAAATGTGGACGGCGCTATACCACGACAGGCGGATGATGCTCAATTACTTGCCAGAGGTTTAGGAAGTATTAAGCCATGTCGCTGCTCCGCTAGATGCTGCTGTGCAGCGGGATGCAGGGGGGGAAGTTGGGGGTGGGGGGGCTGGAGGGGTCTTTCCGCACTGAGCAAACTGAGAGGCGGTGCCCCTCATAACCTGCCTACCACAGCAGAGACCGGGCGCCAGGGGCTGGGGCCATTGTGCTCTATGAGGGGCTTAGCCCATGAGGAATCACTGTGCTGGCTGCTGGGAGGGGGGACTAGGGACCTGGCGTTCAGAGGGCTGCATGCTGCGGGCTACGGCCGACCATGCAGCTGAGCCGCTAGACAGCTGGATTGAAGGTGCAAGTAATTTCACATTGAAAGTATACCACAACTATAGCAAATATTCTTACTGTACTTTTGGCCTCGAGCAAGCCCAAGTTGAGGCTCATGATAATAGGGTTCTTACAGGTGCATCGGCACCCGCTTTGGCATAGAGCGTAAATGCTTTATATGTTTAAAATCTGGACACCCAGAACGCCCAATGTATTGTATTTGAGAAGACGGTGATGACGGCAGATTGGGGCCCGCCGCTGACGCTTGGGTGCACAGGTATGGGCAGGCGGAGCTGGCTGCTGCTGTGGCGTCTGAAGGGTTGCGCCCCCTGCTGCGGCCCGACACCCCGCCGGCGCTTGCGCGCCTGCTGGAGGCGTGCTGGCTGCTGCGCCCCGCGGACCGGCCCAGCATGGAGCAGGTGGCGCAGGTGCGTGTGCGGGGGCAGCGGCCCCCAGCATTGCCAACTCCCGTAAATGTACGTGTATTGTGTCCGGAGGGGAGTGCGGGTTTGGGGCATAATCATGAAGCCGGGCGACTTCCAAAGGCGCTTTGGAGTTTTGTCCAGTTGCCAAATGCCATTGTCACATTATGAAAGTATTGAACAATCGCAGCACATCTGCACTACTGACTGCTCAACATCCACCTCATCTACCTCGCCTCAGCTCCGCCATGCAAAGCACCATTCATTTTCCAATTACAAACGGGATATCGGAGCTGGCTATCGTCAAAATAGTGATGCCTGCTGAAAAGTAGCGCGCATCACATAGGCTCAAGCTATCAGAGTCACACCTCATTTGACCCAGTCGCTTGTCATGTGCCCCCCCCCCCCCCCCCCCCCCCCCCACAGGTTTTGCACAGTATGCTGGCAGAGATGGCAAGTGAGGCACCCAATGGAGCGCTCATTGCCCTGGATGCAGCCGGCCACGGGGGTGCCATCGCAGCGGTGGGTCGGGGCGCCGCGCCGCCTGTGGCCGCCGCCGCCGACGGCGCGCTGTGGGCGCGGACTGGCTGGGCAGCAGGCTCTCGTGGCAAGGAAGGTACGTGTGGTTTCCCCACTACGTCTTTGTCTAGGCGCCCCGTCCTCTCTTGCGCCCTCTCGCGGCTACCTCTACTTATTCCGAGTCGTAAATTTTTATGCCAGCAACATTCGTCATATCATTTTCAGTTTTACTCCCTGCGACATTAGTCATGAATTTCGATCGGTTCGAAGCATTATGTGCTGTTCTGGGTACTTGATTTACAGGCCCTCCATACCGTCTTCATCCATTTAAAAAGTATACCTGCTCGGCCCGGGACCCCCGCCTGCGGTCGTTGCGAAGTTGTGCTATCATCAATGCGCCGGCGGCGTTGAATATGAAGATCTCTCTTGAGGTCGTCCAATTCATGTGAATGCCTTGTAATATTGTATGTTGCCACCGACTTACGTCGAACGATGTTTTTTGATGTTATCGACGTCGCAGGCCATCAGGCGACGGTCACTGCTGGCGCGTACGCGACCGCCGGCAAGCGCGGCGCCGACAAAATGGAGGACCGCCACGTGGTACTGCGCAGCGCGGGCGCCGCCACCGGTGGGCCTACGGTGCTGGGCGTCTTTGACGGGCACCGCGGGCACGAGGCCGCCGAGTTCATGGCCGCGCGACTAGAGGAGGAGCTGGGCCGGCAGTGGGGCGCCGCGGGCAGCCCCGCGGACGCGCTGCGCGCCACCTTCATCAACATCGACGAGCAGTTTGTAGCCGAGCAGGTCCGTCGTGAAGATCCATCCGTTCTCGCGCTGGCATCACTTGCTGCGGCCGGTGAAGCTGTCTGCACGACGTTTTTCTGTCAATCATAATTCATTCCTGTATCTCATCGACCTCTCGCTGTGGGCGTCTACCTATGCCTGTACCGGTATTATGCTTGTATAGTCGCTATATAATATATGTACGTTAATCCGCCGAGAAAGCGGCGATTGTCGGATTTGCTCTTCTCGGAGGTGCCGATAGTGCGACGGCCGTGTTGACGCTAAGCTTGCCTTGGCCCGGCACCGCTCCAGGCCCGGCTATGGGAGGAGCGCGTGGCGCGCATGGGTGCGGCCGCCGCCGGGGAGCGCAACCACTGGCCCGGCTGCACCGCGCTGGTGGCGGTCGTGTGGGGCGGCCGCCTGCTGGTGGCCAACGCCGGCGACTGCCGCGCGGTGCTGTGCCGCGGTGGCGACGCGGTGCAGCTCACGCGCGACCACTGCACCGCGGACGAGACTGAGCGCCAGCGGGTGATCGACGCCGGTGGAAAGGTGGCCTGGCGCGTAGATAGCTGGCGCGTGGGCGAGGCGGCGATCCAAGTAAGCCGACCCTCTCAAATACTGATCCTGATCGACATGGTACTAGTATGATTGACGACTTGACATCATCACATTAACTTGACAGAGGAATCCGCCCGACCAGCCACACCCTAAATGCCTGTGAGCACTAAAAAGGTCGAGACGCCCTACCTGGTATGGGCGCCCTTTTATTGACGACTCGTCGCTCGGCGATGGCTCTCGTCCTCCTGGCAGGTCACCCGAAGCGTCGGCGACTACGACCTGCGCAGCCACGGCCTGACGCCCGACCCGGAGATCACCGAGCGGGAGCTATTGGCGGAGGACGAGTTCGTCGTGATTGCCAGCGACGGTCTGTTCGATGTGCTGAGGAATGAGGAGGTGGGCGAATCGGCGGAATAAGTCCGCATGCCTCGAGTGCTATACTGCCACCGAACTCTATCTCCTGTGCAAGCGGGCCCCTCGGCATCGACGCGGGTACTTATGATGCCGTGTGATGGTTATTGCCCATGGAATTATTCAACATCGTTGACGACCTTGGTCGCGCCGTCCGAGGGCATGGAGCAGCTGCTTACGGCATGTAGCGACTATATGATCACATGGCGATTATCACCCTATCCCCTGACAAATTTTCGATTCCGAATGATTGAATTGCCGCCATCTTTTCATCGTTCTGAATTATTAAAATTCGACAACCTTTATGGTGCCGACCCAGGTGGTGGGCCTGGTGCACGATACCGTGAAGGAGCCCTCCATGTGCGGGCAGCGCCTGGCGACCGAGGTTCGCTACCACCCCTGACCCCACTCCTCTGTTGGCCCTTCCGAGAGTCGGGATATCGGCTCCTGGGAGCCAGGTGGGCAGTGCAATGCTCGGCAGGATCCACCTCCGCACGCGCACGCCGGTGGGCAGCGCCGCCTCCACCTCATACCTCAGCGGTGGCTGTGTCTGCCCGCAGGCGCTGACTCGCGGAAGCGGCGACAACATCACAGTGGCGGTCGCGTTCCTGCAGCCGGTGTCCACCCTGGAGGTACGCGCCGAGGCACCCGACGACGCCATACCGTGAACCAAGTAGTTTATACACTTCTCTACTGTGCATATAAATACAGTACATAACATATATGTTTTCATTTTTTATCGATAATAGTGTAGTACTGTAGTAAGCATTCGCAACATGTACATCAATCGCCGGAGTGGAGATGCTCTGCATTTCCGCTAGTAATACAAGGGGACACACGCGTGCTGTCTTTTTATGTTGTAGTTTATTATTAAATCTCTACAATGTCAAATGTTAAATGTCCAGGGTGTTAGTGTCACCCTGCAGTTGCAAGGGGTAGTTGGCGACCGCGGCCCAGAGAATGTGCTTGATGAATCCCCCCCCCCCCCCTCTAATGCTATAATTCCGCCTGCAGTCCATCTACAGCAACGGGCGCCAGAAGTACGGCATCACGCCCACGCTGTACGGGACACGCCAGGAGATGCTGCAGAAGCTGTCGCACGCGACCGCGGCGGACGAGCTGCAGGACATGTGCTACTGATGGGGGCCGCCGCGCAAGTGGCGCAGCCGGTGCCTATCGGCATCATGGCTGCTGCGACAAGCCACAAGATATGTAAACACACAGTGATTGCACGTGTCTTTCACATTATAGAGAGCACATATGATGTTGAGGATCCACCATGCCGTGATTACAACATGCCGCCAGAGGGCGGACTCGCATATTGTCATTTCTTTGCCTGAGCGCTCGCGCCTCCATGAATAAGGTACATCAATAAAGCCGCTCAAAAGTATGTTGCCAATGTGTACAAACGCAGCGTCTGCAGCCGCCGTATGCAGTAGCCGTGAGCATTGTGCACATGGCGGCTCCAGCGGCTGGGACACCATATGTACATGCTCTATGTATCCCCCCGCGTTGGCAGTGTACTCCTCCCCCGCTTATCTGGTAATGGCGCCAGCTCCTCACATCCTCAGAACTCCTGCCGCACACTGGCCTTTCAGATGGCGTCGTCCGATGGGAGACTTGCCGTCGTCGTCGTCGTTGCATCCCTGCTTAGGTAGTACATGCTCTCTAGAAGCGCTGCGCAAGGCGCTGCCACCACGTGCGGGGTGCCCGCGGTCGGCCCACAAGCACCGCGCGCACGTAGAGGTGGCGCGCGACGTGCAGGCCGACGAGCACGTCGAGCGCCACCGGCAGCCGCAGCCGCAGCAGCACCTTGGTGCGCCGCCCGGCCAGCGCCGCCCCGAGCGCCCAGCACAGCAGGCAGGCCGCCGTCGACACCGCCAGCGTGGTCAGCACGGCGGCGCGGTTCAGGTGCCACACGCGCCAAGTTCCTGGCAGCTCGCTCGGATACAGCTGCAACGCGGCACGGGACGGAAGGGGCCGTGCCGGAGCTATCGACGTGGTGGCAGTCGCTGTCGCGCAATCCGTCGACGCCGCGAGCAACAGCGCCAGCAGGCAACTCGCAGAGAAAATTCTGCGGCGGGGCGCCGGAGTGATTCAGTCACGCAGTCAGTGGTGTTACGCCGATGGCATCGTGTCGTCATTGGCCGCCTCCGCACGACCGCGGGGGGGGGGGGGGGGGGGGTGGAAGGGGGCGGGGGGGCACTCTGTGCGAGGACGGGTTCCCCCCCCCCCCCTCCACTTTCCAACCTTCCAACCCAAACCTACACCAACTTCATTGGTTTTTTTTTTTAATTTTAGGGACCAACAGTGTAGCGGCGACGCCCCGCCTCGGATCGGCTACGGGCACGAGTACTCCTTAACCCTAATCACGAACTAGCCGTCGTCGGCGCGTCACGTACGACGCATAGGTTGAGGGATGGAATGCGGTGTGCTCTTCCGGAGGAAGGGCCGGGGGGCCGGGGGGGGGGGGGGGGTACGCACCTTCTCTGCATGCTGGCGAGCGCGCTGTTGTTCTCAGGCACCGTGCTGTAGAGCTCGACCTGTTCGAAATAAATTCAGTTGCCTTGGTGGTGGACTGCCGATGCGATGCTGGCCGAGCACGGCGGTTGGCAGAGCGAGCTAGGTGTGAGTAATAACTGGCTACTGGACCACAACAGCGCGTGGCCCCAATTGGAGAACCAGCGGCCCAGCTAGGCAGCCAGCAGTCGCGTGCGTCCCTTCGTCGTCGACGTCCGCTGCTGACGATGCGAGAAATAAAGGCCCTTAATAACGCGACGAAACGTCGCACGCGCGCAACGCGCGCATATCGCGCCACAGCAGGGGCGCGCGCCCGATCGCCGGGGCAGCAAAAAATAGCAGAGGGAAGACGTACAGGACAGACATCATCCCTGCAGACATCATCCCCCATCACTGGGGGTTTTCAGTGCCTTCAGGACTTTATTGGGGCGGACACCCAGCAGCAGTAGCAAGCGCGTGCAGCTCCGAGCGCGATGTGTTGGCACGTTTCAGAAGGGTGATTAAGGTTTGAGTAGAGACGCGTACTAACCTGGCTGTTCACACTACCACCAGCAAGGGCAATGTTAAGATATATTACATCAGGGCTTTCACAAAAGCGCACTACAACAGAACTAACAGCAACTATGAAAGGTTGCCAGCAAAAGAGAGACATAAGCCTGAAACCAAGGTCGAGCAGGAGGACAGGGAGCCAAGAACCAAGAAGGAGCCAAGGGAACCACGAAGTCACTTAGCTGCCAGGAACTTAAGGAACCCCCGCCCCGGGGTAGGCTATCAGGCGCGGCGAGGGCGCTTGCAGCCCATGACCCGGGTCATAGCAACACATGCCGACGAGCGACGCGACGCAGGCGCAGGAGCACCATCACGCCGGAACCCCGCCGAGAACGTTAAGGGCAATGTTAAGGTACAGCTATTAATCCCGACACGTATAGTCGCTACAGGTACGGGGAGAAAAAGTATGAACCAAATTGCCCATTCAATGTATCAAGACTCCGGCAATAAATAAATAAAGGAATATATATGGATACATACAGTACACAGGCAGGTTGATGTGCCGATGTGCATCTTGAGACAAGCCTCCCTCGGCCGAGTACAGGACTGGAGAAATCAAAACTACAATTTCTCTTATATGATAGAATTTGGCGGAAAAAGTAATTGAATTTGTGCTTTTTCCCTCCACTCACACGGCACGTCAAGGGGAGTACTCAGGTATCGTCTGCTCGCCATGCATGCCGGCACATGCCCGTGCATACTGTCACACCCGGGCTGCCGTCGCGATGGCGGAAGCGGGGGCCGAGACGGGAGGATGGGCAGGGACGGACTCGGAGCCCGCGCGCGGGGGGCCGCCGCTGACCTGGTTCCGAGTTCGCGCGGCGGCCAGGGCTGCTGGACAGCCACCTGGCGGCGCTGGCCCACGTATCAGCGGCTAGCTTTCATCAGCAGGAGCGGAAATCTACTGGCGCGGGAGCCGAGTTGTAAGGGGCGCTTAGTTAGGGGCGCAGCACGCACAATCCGTCCTGTAGTACGGCTGTACGGAGTACGGCTGGGGTACTGGTCACCCCCTTTCTTACAGCCGCAGCGGATGCCGCCGCGCAGTGGGGACTTTGCTATGCCGTGTCAGTTACGAAACGCAAAGAAAGCCGACTAATGTCTAGGTGCCGTTTGCTTGCCAGGGTGGCGAAATGCTGGCCCGAATCCGAGGCCTGTCGGGGCTTAAAAGGGGCGGGCGACGGGGGCCACGGCGACCTTGTTGGTCCTGCCGCGCGTGGGCCCGCCGCCAGTAGTGCCGCCGGCGCCGGCGCCCCAGAAGCGCTTAATTGACTGCAACACGCCGCTGACGCCCCCCATGGTGCCCGCGGGGACGGGCTGCGCCTCGCCCCGGCCGCCCGGCCGCCGGTTGCGGTTGCGCCAAAACTCGAAGCGCGCGTGCGCGCGGTTGCCGGCCTGCCGCATGGTGGCGAAGAGCCCCTTGGTGGCGCCGCGATTGAGCGTGCCCCCCGGCACGCTGGGCAGGTGCTCCGCCAGCCCGTCCATCATCAGCCCCTGCCGCCGCCCGATGGCCTCGATGTCCTCGCGGCACATGCCGGAGGACTCGATGACCTGATCACCACACCCAAGAACGCGCCACCTCAGATGCCCGAACCTCTACCGATGGCCATGCAATGCCCAACGCACATGGTTGGATGTATTCACATATATTATATTGTATACATGTTCATTATACACATGCTGAGGGTCGGCAGCACATGCTGTTGAGGCGAGAACATCAGATCAGAATAATGATGATAAGCACGCGTGAGTCCTAAGGCCATGACAGGTTGATTTGCAGTTACCCTGGGTGCTGAATAGATGTATGTGTATCTGTTCATGTGTATAGGAGTTGTACGACTTGGCATGGGTAAACAGATGGAAGCTTATGAGAGTCACGCGAAGCAGCCGCACCTGCCAGAGGTTGTTGATCACGGAGCGCTGCTCGTTGATGATCTGGTCCCGCACGGCGCTCTGAAACGTCTGCTCCTGCAGCTTGAGCGCCTCCATGCGGAAGGTCATGACCATCTGCGCGCGATCATGCGCACCGGGCCAGCGGCTCAGGGGCTGGCATCGCATGCTGCGGACGTGTGGGCTGTGTATCGCTACCCAAGAACGGGGCGGCGGCGCCCAGGGTGTGTGTGTGTGTGTGTGTGTGTGTGAGTGCTTGGGGGGGAGGGGGGGCGGGGGGGCGGGGGGGCGTTATGGACATGCGATCTTTCGAAGCAAATGATACAATGCATGGAAACCTAATTATTATTATATGTATGGTTTAGGTTCTATGTAACCCATATAGTCAATATTATTATAATATATAGGGTTTAGGTTATATATAACCCATGTAGTCAATATTATATCCATAGCGTTCAACATTATGCATGTAATATATATGAGATTTGTAGTGACTATTGTGTATATAATGTTTAGTGCATCTTGTAATATTTTAGGTTTTACATACACATAAGTTTAGGTGCTATATATTTATATTTTAGGTGTTATATAATTCACAATAGCATGGATTAAGTAGCAAACCTATCTATATAGCAGTATACATATAATGTTTACGGCGCGGTAGGCCGTGTCATCCATGGCGGATCCGGGCAACAGTACCTGCAGGAAGGGCGCGTCGTTGTTGTCTCTCGTGGCGAGCTCAATCTCTGCGGCAAGGTTTCGTCGCTCGGCCTCATTCTCTTCGATCTCCTCGCGGATGCGCGTCCCCTCAGCCTCGTTGTCGCTGATGCCGCTCTTCAGCTCCCTCAGGCGCTCTTGGGCGCCGGCTTTTTCGGCGCGCGTGAGGCCGTCAGACTGCCGCAGGAGAGGGGATGGGGGGGGGGGGGGGGGGGGGGGGGGGAGGGTCAGTGGGGACGCATGCGGGCAGATGCGAAGCTTGGCTCGCATGCGGCAGGGCAAGGGTGGGTGCGACGAGGGGGCGGCATTGCATTGGTCGAGCACAGCGCAGGGAGCTTTCGTAATATTCATTGCTGACGCCAATGTCTGGTGCAACGACACCATTTGTCCACAACAACATGTGTCTGAAACGGGCGCCCTTGCTATGATTAATTTAATTCAGAACTTCGCATAGGCCCTTGGCTGCCTGACAAAGGGTTTGATCACAGGTGACCGTAAACATGTATGCTGTGTTTCGCCAAGAGTGGCCCGAGAATGACACGAGAGCTATCGCCTACGTGGAGCTACAAGTTGAAAACGGATGTCAGCAGCTGAAGGGGTCATGTCTAACGCCACCGCGTTTCTCTAAAAATAAATCAAACAAACGTAAACGAAAGGAAACAAAAGGAAAAGCAAAAGCGAATGGAAAGAAATAAAAAGTAATCAACGAACAAAACAGTCTACTAGGATGGAAGTTCGGGATTCGAATTGGAACAGATTTGAACAGATTCGAATAGAATGGAATAGAACACAATAGAATAGAAAAGAAAAGAATAGAATATGTGCTGATAGTTTGGACTATTTGGATGAAAACGTGTGCATAGATCTTGGTCGTGTTGCGATTCGATTTCGGAAAGCACAAAGAACAGTGTTTGAGTTTGCATTGCTCATGTGTTCAGGAGAAGTGTACGTGCATTGTTCTAAATAAGATAGCGATACAGGAATGAGGGCCGATGCACTACAACAAGATGGCATTAATAATACTGGTAGTATTATGCGTTTTACCTTTATGCGCTATGTAGTCCTTCTGCGGAATAATTGAATGGGTATAGCGCGTATACATACTGGTTAGGACTACATAGCGCGTTTGGTGAGGATTACAAACGCCCTGGAATCAAGTTGAGACATGAAGGATTGCGTTATCCTTTCTACCGCGTCTAAACAGTCTCTGACGATGGAACTTCGGGAGTAAAGATAATATCGCATAATAACACCAGAATAGAATAAAAATCAAAAAGCGCTGGAGGGGCAAAACACGACCAGGAACCGCCGTTTTCAAATGTTTTGGCGGCTTACCCGTTAGCTACCGATTACTGCGAAACAGATGTGGTCACCAGTGGTGCGTTCCGCGGCGGAGCAGTGCCATAATAGGGCGGTAGGGCGGGGTCAGCGCGCTCCTCCCACCTGCAGGTACTCCTCCAGCTGCAGCAGCTCGGCCTTGTTGCACACCGTTGCGTCCTCGAGCTCCAACAGCGCCTTCTGCAGGTTGATGCGCGCCTCGCTGTTGGCGCTGATGTCGCCGCTCATCTTGTTCAGCCAGCGCAGGCGCTCCAGCTCCGACACCTTGTGCAGCGACGCCGTTGCGGGCACGGGCACGTCGTCCTGCACGCGGATCGCCTCCAGCGTGTCCTGCAGCCCCTGCACCTCCGTCTGCAGGTCGGTGATGATCCTCTGGTAGTCCGGCACGTGCGCCTCCGCCACGCGCACCTGTGACAAAGCCCCTCAGCACAATGAGCGCCCAGCGCTTGCCGGCAGGCCAGGTTTCCAGGGTTTAGGGTTTCGCGCCCAGGGTCCCAAAACCTAAATTTACTGCGGAAACCTTACGGGTGCCAACGCGGTTATAAGAACGCTGCGAGAAAACGAACCCGCCTACCTGTCAGATGAAGTCAAATGCAGACGGAATTAAAGCGGAATTACAGCGAATGTTCTTATGGGTTGTATCCAAGCCCAATTGAGCAAGACTTCTAATACGGGTTCTCATAGATGCGCCGGCAGCAAAGTAAAGTAAAGTTCGCCTCGGGACCCCGGGACAGTCGTAGGTCTGGCATAGCCCTCAGACCATTGCCTTAATTCCTCATTCGACCCCGAAGGGCTAATGCCTCAACCTGATAAACCCAGGACACGCCGGGCCGATATAACCGAAAGACATCGACGAGGAATCGAACCCTGGACCTCTCCGTCGAGACGACCGCCCAACCGAGCGGACAAGGAATGTACCTTGACCCGTATTTCAGGTGCGGCTTTCCAATAAACCCCCTAAAACCCGAGAACTTCGTCCCGGCGTTCTCGAAAGGCGGCCAGTAGAGGCTCATCAGTTTTCAAGCTCTGCGACGCCTGTTGTTGTGCCTCACTTCTTCTCAAGAAAATGTTATTTGCTTGCGTGATAATAACCTTGAAACGCCGCCAGATGAGAAGCCACTGATGCTGATTGCTTTGCACCATTGAATGATGAAATGCAACTGGCGGTTGAGGCGACACGCCGACAATACAGAGGCGACAGCCTAGAAAGATAACGGTATCTGTTTTGTGTGTAAAGAGGCGTATCGAAAGAGTAATTCGTGTGTCACGCCCGGGGCGTCGGGTGCTACCGCCCTCGGGGTGTCCGTACGGTCGGTGCGTAAACTGTCGAGATCGCGTAGTCGTAACGGCGCGATGTAGCCGCCTCGCGTGATCAGCTTCGCCGGGTCACCCACATCAAAGCCCCCCCCCCCCCCCCCTTTCCCTCATCGCTTCATTTCTATCGCACTTTATGCCCCCCCTCCTCCCCCCTTTCTCTCTCGCGTACCTCCGCATGCCGGATGTTGGGGTTGGTCTTGATCTCCTTGGCGCGGTCCGCGTACTTGAGCGTGTTGATGGAGTTCTGGTACTGGTCCGCCGAGCCGCTCACGGTGGCGATCATCGCGGTCTGGGAGTTGCCGCTGAGGCCGTCCTTGAGCAGCCGGGTGAGCTTGGAGTTGCGGTAGGGCACGTAGGGCTTGCCGCCCTTCCCCTGCGCCGCCTTGCCCAGCGCGTTGATGCAGTTGGCCAGCGCCAGCAGCGACTTGTTGATGTTGGCGCCGTCGCGCAGCTTCTGCCCCATGTTGTCCGTCTCGCTTGCGCGCTCGCTGCCCGCCAGGTCCACCAGGCACAGCTTGCCCATCTTGGGCTTCCCCTTGGCGCCCAGCCTCTTGCGGGTCACCCTGGCGCGAGCGCGCACACATCGGCGTCAGCACCATGCATGTACACGCAAACATCTACATCTAGAGAGAGAGAGAGAGAGAGAGAGGGAGAGAAATGGCATGATGCGGCAGGTGGTTTTACAAAAGCAACCGGCACGTTGATTGCGCACGCATGCGCACGCAGGAAAGTCCGCATCCACACCGATACACACGTTTTCGTCCACTTGTATACGAGGACACATAAAACGTGAACATCAAAGGATCCCGACCTCGCGGGCCTTGGTGATGCCCTGTAGCCACGGCAACCCTTTTGATTGTAATGTCTCTCTCCCTCTCCCACCCCCCTGCTCTCTCACTCTACTCTACATAATGCATCAGCATCCATACGCGCGCACACACACATTTTTTTGCTGATGCCTTCGCGCTACCCGCAGCGGCATGCAAGGCTACCGTTTGTGTGCATAGGGGTGGGGCGGGTGAATATCCGCATACCGCGACTTTGCTTACTGGTTTTGACCCCCTACGGTGTATTCGGTGTGCTTCTCTGGAGATATATCAGAATACATCACGAACATTGTACAGATTTTCCGCCTTGGTGGTGCCAACAGTTCAAAGCTTTACTCTACCGGGAACAATGGTGCATTGTTCATCATGTTAAGACACGGGCATCTTCATCACCCATAAACGCAAATATGTCGGTGCATGTTTACTGGGGGGCGGGGGGGGAGGGGGGGGGGGGAGAGGGTTTGGGGGAGGGGGGGGGGGGGGGGGGGGTCGAGTGGGGCAGGGGATGGGGGGGGGGGGGGGGGGGGCAGGCTGCCGGCGGTGGCAATCAGGGTGGCGCGGAGTACCTGATCTCGAGCACGGCGTGGGAGCGGCTGGAGGTCGCGTTGGCCCCTGTGGCGTCCGTCTTGCGGCGGCGGTTCCCCTCCTGCAGCAGCGACATGATCTCCCGCGGCGTGGACACCGCGTGGCGCTTGATGCCCGCGACGCACACGCCCTGTTTGGGGTCCTCCCGCAGGTCCAGCGCGCCCGAGTGCGCCACCAGCAGGTCGTACACCACCTCATTGTACACCTCAATGTAGGAGCATGTCAGGGCGACGTCCTCGTCCGCGATGTCCTCCTTGGCCTGGAACACACGCTCCAGGCTGCGCACCATCAGCCCCGGGTCCTGCTCCGTCCCCACCATCGTGTATGTCTTGCCCGACCCCGTGGCGCCGTACGCAAACACCGTCACGCTGCGCCCCTCCATGCAGCCCAGGCACATGTCCTGGATGGTGCGGTTGAAGATGTCCAGGTTGGTGGACTGCCAAGGGGGGGCGGGGGGCAGCGTCAGAGGCGACGGCACCAATGTGCGTCGCAACAGGCGGTGAGGGTGGATTGGCGACGGGCACATGCAGCGGTATGGCGCGCAGGGGTGCGAGGGCTGCCGTGCACCTGCTGATCGCACGCGACGTCGTAGGTGTACATCTTCTCCTTGGTGCGCCCCTGGACCTTGTCGAGGTATAGCTGCAGGGCACGGCGAATGCAGGTAGTATCAGTGGCGCAGACGTGGGAAGCAGTTGCGCACCGGAGGTGAAGGCCGGCGGGGGGGGGGGGGGGGGGGGGGGGGGGGGGGAGGGGGGCTTGCTGACGGGCCCATGCTGCAGGATTGCGGCATACGAGTAGATCTTTTCCCATATTAGATTAAACTCGCCGTAAACCTTTCCGCACTGCCTTAAGCAGCAGGATCCAAGCAGCATCCTGACAGCTCGTAGCTGCAGGGTACCTACGCCCTTAGGAAAGTTCACATGTGACAATACTGGTCACCATGCGGTCGCCCCATGGCATACAATGGGCCGAATGTTGGGCGAGTCCTACATTTGGCGTCATTGAGCACAACAGAATCTGCCCGGAGGCCACACACTGAAGCGCCGCGCTTGCAACCTTGCTCGACCTCTGTGACTTTACTTTAAATGCATCCGTGGCCCCGGCTCCCGTATGGCGAGCCCACAAGGATGCCGCCCTGAGCTTTCCATGTGCTTTCGTTACTTATTACATTCATTTTCATTTTTTCGGGGGGGGGGGGGGGGGGGGGGGGGGGGGGATTGCCCTCGCTACGCACCTTCTCCTCGTCCGGGTCCTCCACCTTGACCACGTTTCCTGCGCGCGCGAGGCGCCCGGAGGGAGTGAGGCACGCGGGCATTGCAGCTGCTCCAATGCGCCACCACGACGCAGGGAGGAGGGGGGGGGGGGGCTGAACGGTCGCGCCGTACCGTTCAGCACGCGCATGATGTCCTTCTGCGTCGCCTCCGAAGCGCGCACCCCGGACTTGAGCACCGGCCGCACCCTCACCGCCACGCGCAGGTTGGCGGATGGGTCATCCCTGACCTTCACCTGAGCAGGGAGCGGCGTCGCGTGTCATGCGCACAGGGAGCCGTCGGGAAACTCGCTGTCCCGGCTCTCCCGACAGTCGAAAACGTATTATTGCGCGCGTACAGAGCCCAAAATGGGCTCTGCGGCGGCGCGACGTCGCCTCGAGCTCCCGGGCGACCCGGCACTCACCTTGGCCTTTGACTGGATGCTCATCACCTTCTGCAGCTGCCCCCTAGCCATGGCGGCGTCTCACTACACTTTCCAGCGCGGCGACTGCTCCCGTCGACTGTGCAGACAGCGTAAATGTGGCGGTATATGGGAGGTGGCGGTGCGTTTCAGCAGTGTTACGTGACGACCTGCGCGCGCATGTGGCGCAGCACGAGCGGGGCGGGGTAAAAATGCACCCGGTACGGCGGTGGCGACGTACCGGTATGCCGACTATCATCGCCGGCGTAGTCGTCGCTAGCAGAAGAATTGGCGGGAATTTCCGACCGATCCAGGCGCCGGTTTCACACCGTCACTGGAGCAACATAGCGACTACACAGCGCGAAATACCGGGAACTGGTACCTGGGAACTTATTAAGACTGCGGGGCGGCGGGACATGAATGACGCTGCTGCGATTTGTTGTTGCTTTTTTTTTGGTGTTAAATATATTATAATTATTTATTACAGCAGCATATGATATAAGGGGTTTATTCACAAAAGCGCACCACAAACATAACTAACAGCAACTATGACGAAAGGTTGCAAGCAAAATTATTACTGCTATTTGTTGTGCTGGGGTTTTAAGAAACATTTTTTCATCCGTCTTTATTAATCCTCCTGTTCTATCAGCTAGGTCGCCACTGGTACTACCCGCACTAGTAGTCTCTACTTTTGCCAGCACTTCGCCCGCACTACTTCTCGCGGATTTGCCTCACAAATCGTTCCCCGTACATTGGCGGCAGTAGTCACATCGAATCACCTATTACCGTTGCGTACCTGTAGCAGTGTGATTGGGCATGCAATATATTCGACGTTTCGATTGAATTAGACGTTTCGCCGCAATATATGACACGAACCGACGACGGCCGCGCGGCTCAGTAGGGGTGCATCAGCAATCGGGCGGACAGGAGGTCGACCGGAGGGCAGGCAGCACCTGCCCGGTGTCGCCACTTCCGCCAGCGATTGCGCTTCTGTAGCAACCCCCATGCCGCGATGCTGACGGTCCCGTGAAGCATCGTTTCATATTAGTGCAGGAGGTGCTACTCGTAAGCGATGCGGCCGCTGCATGTGGGGGGCGCCGTCGTCCGGCGCCGGCGGCGGTGCGATGCGGCGGCGGTTGGGACCGATCAGGCGGCTGCTGCCAGCCTTCATCATGATCCTCTGCCTCGCGCTTACGGGCGACCTCCTGCGGCTGCACTCTTAGGGACAGGATCCACATATCTGGGGCGTTGCCGGTGATAAAAGGGATGCCAAGCGTCGACCTCACCTGGCGCACGTGGGTGACTGCGTGCTTGCCAATCGCACCGCCGACTTGCTGGCCGACCTGCCAGCGCTGCTTGGGTTGAGGGCGGAGGGGCGGCGGAGGCCCAGGGTGGAGGGATTCGGCCCTCCGTACCCGGTCACGGTCTTCGGCATGGACGACGGCGACGAGCCGGCCCGCATGCGCCACTTTATGCGCCACTATCTGGACACACTGGCCCTTCGCCGTGATAGGTGCCTCTTTGCTCTGCATAGCAACTTCAACGACGAGGAGCGACTTGGCATAGGTACGAGTAGTTGCTTTAGGGCGTGCATTTCGTTGCTGGGATTACTATGGGCCTGGTCTGACGCGGCTAGCGAGGAGGGCTAAGAATATCTCCTTAGGCCAATTTGAGGGCGGGAAATACTGGCGGAATGGGGAGTGCAGCCCAAGCGAGTGCTTCAAAATGCGTTTGACGTCGATGCTATGGTCGCTGTTATGCGGGAGCTGTTTGACGCAAAGGGCGTGGTGCTAGCCGACCAGTGGGTGCTGCGCGTTGACTCGGACGAATTTCTCGACAGGGACTCCGACGCCGACATAACGAATCTGGTTGGTGTGAGAATGCCTGCAGTTTGCCAAGATTACTTCAAGCTCGCCATTGCAGACCGCGTGTCGGCCACGGGAGAGCTGGTGGGCATTCAGGCGGAAGACCGAGCAGATAGCTTGTTCAAGTAGTATCCCGTCAAGTGCCAGATAACGAAGCGTATCGCTCTGGCGGCATCCACAAAAGTTGCCATCCACAACGGGCGACTCCGGATGTCATCCGGTGGCTATCGTGTCGACCGGGTTAGCAGCACAGACATCTCAGTGCAGTGTGTGTCTAACAGCGTCCAAACCCTCAGCCATTTCAAGTGGGTGGCGACGGTGCCTGAGCGGATGCGGCGCCGCGTGGAGCAGTACAAGGCGCTGGGATACCTCCACCACGACGAGTCCACACGGGTGCTGGCGTACCTTGAAGAGCACGACGGTCGCTTTGATGTGAATAACGGCAGCTATTGTGGCCTAGAGTATGATCTTGGAAGATGAGAACATCATCTGCACCCTGCCCTCTGTTGGCGCACGGGACGTACGTGTGTGGAAGCACTTTTGGGTTAATTTGAAAGACGGACACGGTGATGCAGCAGACGACCTCACATAGTAGTCTGTGCGAGGACAGCCATTGAAACATTGTGACTGGCCTGAACACCTTGTGCTCTCATGTACAGTATGAAAAGGCCGGGACAGTAAGACGTAGCACATTTTGTTGCTGATGTGCCAGATCGTCTGATAATAGCCGGAAACTATATTGTAAATCACCAAGTTTCTATCCTGGATGCCCGGTACTTTACTACACCTTGGATTATATCAACACAGTTTGGTGCCCCCCCGCATGAAGACGAGATACGGAATACAACCGATGCAAACCATGGACCGGTACCTATCATGCAATTACACCACCACATACCAGTGGAACAATATGTCAAGTCGCTTTTGGGGGGCGGGCGAATCCTACAGGGTAGCAGTTCATTTGCGATGTACATCGTGGGTGATGACAGACAAACAAACGATGACTTGATAAAAGACTCATACACTAACAAGCGCATCGGAAAAGTCAAGCAGAGTGAAGAGTCTCTGCTTAGTCAGAGTCCCAAATCCGCAATAAGAAGAACGGGGAGAGTATACATGACTGCTTTGACCTTTGCCGTCGCCCTCATGCACAGCTCCCTAGTACTTGCCAGCAGTTTGTGGAAGGCATCACTATACTGACAACTCGGAATTCCGTTGGTGGAGTCCCTCATGCAGTGGGCTCAATTGGACAACATAGTAGGCGTCCACCCAGACACCCAGCCAGAAAAACCTGGGGCGGGCAGGTTGATGCTTGCTCAAGCCGACGAATATATATCATTTCTAATACTATAATGTATGTGTACGGGTGTTGTTGTCCACAACGAGGATGTGGGAGGGAGGAGGTGGAAGGGGGGGGGGGATAAAACCGTTCCTTTGTGGAAAGATGTAACGAAGAGTGCGTACCCGGGTCGCGTATTAGTGCTACCACTGATATATGATGATATACAGGGTGTTCACCGGTACTACCCCTTTGTGGTTGAGGACCGCGGCCGTCTCGGGAAGTCCGCATTGACCGTGGTCTACATCTTCGCGGTGCTGCTGGCTCTGCGCAACTTCCCTGGCGGTCCTTCCGCCCCGACCTCGTGCTTCCTTCGTGGTCAGTCCGTTCAGGCACTTCGGAACATTGTTGCTAGCCAACTGCTGAGTTCCGCCGTCACCTGTCGCGCACACGGCGGGGGCTGTTGCAGCGGGTCTCTGCTTGCGTGCATGGTACCCTGGGCGGCATTTTCTCTGCCGGTGTGCAGATGGCCGTCCGATGCGTGGGCTCGTGCCCATTCTGCATCTTCTGCCACTGCTTCCACCTCGCAATTGCTGTAGAGGACCTTTCCGATTGTCCTTTTCGAGTGATGTTCTGATATCGTCTCCTGCAGCTAGCTCATGCAATTATATATGATGATGTCATGCTGGGATGAGCTTGTGCGCGCGCGTGGGGCGCCGTGCAACTACTACATCAGGTGCCCAGATATCTGTAGTATATATATTACGCAGGGGAAGGATCATCGTCAGCAAGGTACATAGTGGTTGCTCTTATTTATTGGTACCTGTAGTACTGCGACACCAGTAGCGGCAGAAACGGCGGTCGTATACGAGACGCTGCATGGGTTTATTGATACCCCTGGTTTACCCCTGTTTAACTGTTGCCAGTCCTGTCCCGGGGGCGGGAAAAAAGTAGCAGCCCTTATTCTGACTGCTGCCGTACGAGTACCAGGCAAATAACAGAAATATTGGTAAAGCAACAGTAGTAAAGTTCGCCCCGGGTCATCGGCAGAAGCTGCTCCAGTCTTAGGTCTGGCATAGCCATTCGGCTATTCCGACAGAATGACCCGGTTTAGGTCACCCCCCCCCCCCCCCCCCCCCCCGGCCCTTCATTTTGAGCCCCCCTCCCGGTTTGTTTGTAATGATGTTCTAGTACCTTATGTTCAACGGGATACTATACAAGTCATTGCGACATCTGGCAATGATGCGCTTCGGTCCAACAAGGCGATGCACCATGGCTCTGACTCCCCGACCCCAACTGCCTATGCTAAGCCACTAATTATATGCGGAGGAGTGAGAGAAAGTTGAGAGATGAAGCGTTGAGTATTTCCCCGGCGACAAGGCAAAGGACACATGGCGGTGCTGGGCCTTTGTGCGACTATTGCAGTGCCCGCTGAGTGGTTTTAGATACTCACTATGTTGATGAGAGGCGTCCCGGCAAGGCATCGGCGCCCGTGCGGTGCGGTGCGGTGCGGTGGCGGTTCCATCATTCCATGTACTGCATTCTTGATTTCGCGGCATTTTAGCGCGCAACGCTCATCGCCACTTGGTGCCGCCACTCTATATTAATGCTCCACCAGCCCTTTGCACATGGGCGACAGCATACCCATAGCTCCGCTGGGTAATATCCCGGCGACGAAGCGGCCATGCATGCGGTGCGCCGCAGCGACGGTTTCAGTATTGGTTTCGGATCATTTCCAGGAGCCGCGTTTTTCATACCAGCGAGCATTCCGTGTGTGGGGGTCCATTCAGGGCTTAGCCCCACATATTATTTATTAAAGTAAATGTATGTACTGATATATAGTCACACACACACACACACACACACACACACACACACACACATATGTATACACACACACACACACACACACACACACACATATTTATTTATTTATTTCTAGAAATCCCCAGCGCGAGAACAGATTATGCATACTTGTGGGTTGATGGTATACGTGCACTGCCATTGTTGTGCAATAAACACTGCGGTGTATACGCTACGGAGCGGCAGCGAATAAATACTCGGATAGCAATCGCCACGTTTTATTGAGCAAAACTGGTGCAAATCAAGCAAATTTGAACTGCCGCAAATCATACAATGTCCTGGCTATACATAGTCTAGCAGTATGCCACCATGATTTGAGTTCGAATAGCCACCATATTTGGCAGCATACATGACTTGTGTGGCCGTGCGTTTTGAGTGCTCTAATTGGTTTCGGAGCAGCAGCAACCCGGCGCCAGGATATCAAGCTGGATATGCCTACTACTCGTACATGCATACTAAATTCGGGCCGTTCTTTCCACAAACCGCATTAGCAAGGCCATGCGGTAGCGCGGCGGCGGTGGCGCAAGATGGGATATTTATACAAGTACATGTGTACATGGGCGCTGGAAGGTTGGATACTGCTTAAAATGCTTATTACGAAACTTTCGCAATTTACGGAATAACCTCCCCCCCCCCTTCCATTTCCACGGACGATAATACTGGCCTAAACCAGGTCATTTTGTGGGAATGGCCTTAGACCGTTGCCTCATTCCAACCTCGAAGGGCTATTGCATCCACCATGCAGGCCCACGGTCGATCTGAAATGTGTTGCTCTGAAATGACAGAGTCGGGACTCCATCCGGGGACCTCCTGAGTAGGAGACCACCGCTCTCCTGAGTAGGGGACATACCGCCACGACGCAGAAATAACGTCTGCGGGTAAATAACGTTTTCGACCCCCGCCCCGGAAGAGGGAAAAACTATCGGCTATCGGCTATCCGCTAAGATAAATAACGGAGAAATAACTTAGAATATATCACACGAATATAGCACGAAAATCCATAATTCTCGGGGATGCAAAGCAAATTCACAATGTTTCGGCCCCGCGAACCATATTTAATTCTACGGTTGTACTCGTACTAGTCCGCCTAATCTGGTGACGATGGCAGCGCCGCGCAGCAGACTACCGTCGACGACGACGACGACGAACGACTGGGCGCGCGGCGGGGATGAGCATCGTCATCACCCAAGAAGACTGCACACCATCATCATCAGCCGCCGCGAGCTGCCGCCGTGACCGACGACAGTAAACGACACTATTCCCGCCGCCATCGCCACCGCCACTGCGGCCAAGGCGTCACCCAGCCACTCCAGTAGTGCCTGCCGGCCCGATCTCTGCGGGCGAGAGGACTGCTTACAGCCACCTCGCTTCCCACCGCGGTTTCGGTCCTGCCCCTGCCGACGGCTGCCGACCGCAGGGCAGGGAGAAGACCCAGCGACGGCGCCGCCAAGAGCAGTCGCCACCAGCCCACACCCGCCGCGTGCCCCATCCTCGCGCGGTCTCGCCAGCCGCAAGCCGCCTCGCAACCGCGCGCCTACCTCCCGCTTGCGTGCACTACGCGTTTGCGGATTCCCGACGCTATCGCGGCTGCTGTGGAGACGAGGCTCGCGATGCCGGCGCTCGAGTTGGAGGTGGGTGACGGCCGGCTGTTGGCGATGGCAGAGGGAGGGAGGGACTTGGGGCGGGGGGTAGGGGGCGGGGGGGAACAGGTATGACAGCACGCACTTGCTGGTTGACAGAGTTGCGGCAGTGAGGGAAGGGGGTCGGGGGTCTTGGCGAGTGGCGGCTGGCCCATGGCAACAGGTCAGGCGGGCGACGGGGATGGGTGACGGGCTGGGGAGGGCTGCGCTCGGTGGCTCGCTTGCCTTCTCCCTGCGGACTGCTCAGTGCCCTTGGCGCCGTGCTTCTCGCGAGTCTCCCTGGCACACTGCGCGCCCATCATGAGCGGCAGCGACTTCGTGTTGAATCGCATCAGCGCCCAACGTGCATTCACACACACGCACGCGCGCACCCATGCATGCATGCATATACACATCTTGATCCCCATTTGCATAGCCACAGATATGCACATCTACATCTACATGCTTGCGAAGTGCGTTGACGGAGGCTGCTACAGTGCAGACATTTCCGGACACTCCCTGTAGCCTCCTTGTGTCCAGCGCCAGGTGGTGCTTTCATCAATGAAAACGATATCTCTCCCTCTCTCTCTGTGTGTCTCTCTCTCATTCCCCCCGCCCTCTCCCTCTCTCTTTCCCTGTCCCTTTTGAGGCATCTGCGCCGATCGCCCCCCCCCCCCCCCCCCCGCAGGTCGGCATCTGCAAGTACCTGAGCGATGCCGCGGTTCGCTTCAGCGGCACGCTCAAGCACCGCTACCGCGACTTCCGCGTGTCCGAGGTGCGGACCCCTGTTGCCCCCCCCCCCCCCCCATCCCACCCACCACCAGCGATGCCTGGACGCCGCCCCTTTCCAGCGGTGTACACATCGACGGCGGCAATGGCTGACGGCCCCGTCTATGTTCCCAGGTGGACCGCGCCGGCGTGGTGGCGAGGATAACTTCTACGGAGGTGCCAGCACCCGAGCCTGCTGCGCTTGGCGACGGTGAGCCAAGCCCCGGGGACGCGACCTTTCCACTATACCCCCCGCCCCCCCTGCCCCCAGCAGCACAGGCCCGAAGATGGGAGAGAAAGCGGCCTGGGGGGGGGGGGGGGGTATTAGTGCACTAGGTTATGTTATCATTTAGGGTTTTGCACTCGAAACAGAATCCGCTGCTCACTGAACCCGGGCCGCCCTTGATCTACCTGCACCCCCACATATGGTTGCCCCTCCCCGGTTCCTCGGTCCTAATCATACACAAAGGCGTACGTACATGCGGTGTGCCTACACGGGTGCCGCCGCGGTGATGAGAACGCTGCGGATAAAACAACCCGCCTCACCTGTCAAAGGTCAAATCTAGACGAAACTACAGCGGAAATACAGCGAACTGTCTTTTTTATAGGCTGCATGACGAAGCCCAACTTGAAGCTTTTATTCCGGGCGATTGGAAGCGTGTCGGCACCCATACTTCCGTCTACTCTTGACCTCTTGCAGACGGGGGCGGGTGCTCATTCTCAGCGTTCGTGTCACCGCGGCGGCATTAAGTACACAGGCCCGCCCGCGTCCGCGTCCGCCTCTGCACCAGCTGCGTGCAGATTGGCGCCCATTGCGACGTTGCAAGCAGGCGCCTAGTCCCAGACCGTGTCCCCCTCCCCCCTCCCACAGATGCGGCTGTGCCGGCAAGCAGCGCCCCGGAGGCGGCGCCACAGGACCCCGCGTCCGCGCGGGAGGCGGTGCTCGCGCGCTTCGAGGCGCTCGCGGGCGCGGAGAACCGCCGCCGCCTGGGCGGGTACCTGCAGAAGGTGCGGCGCGGCGCGGCGCCCGCCCGGCTGGCCGAGTGCCTGGCTGCTGGGGAGGGCGTCTCGTTCCCGGCCCCCTCATCCCGGCAAACACGGAATCACCGAACTTTGGGTGTGCCACCTGTTGTTGCCCCTCCCCCAAGGCGCCCTCTGCTGACCAAGCAGAGAGGGAAACTGCATTTATTATGACATTTTGAAGGACAAACGACATATCTTGAAACTCCACACTGCCCCCCCCCCCCCCCCCCCCCCCCAAAAAAAAAGAAACTGGATGCACAAACCAAATTATAAACATGGTGCTTTGGGTGAGGTGTTTGGGGGGACTTTACTTGCCCCGTCAAGATAGTTGAATAAGCACGTCAAGAGGGTTACGGCAGTGATCAATTCGGGTCTTTAACGCTTTTCTGGAATGGACATCTGTAGGGTTTAAGCCTACGCCATGTCCAAGATCGCTGGCGGCTTGTCTGACGCCTGTCTGCTCAGCAGGAGCCTCGGGGGCAGAGGAATTCGGAATCGTAACGAGTGCGGTGTAGACAGACGAGTCTATAGGCGGGCGGCATAGGGCGCCGACTGGTGCGAACTTGTATGCACATAACCGAGGAGACGGATTACCACTGCCGGGTGCGAAGGGGAAGAGGGGGGGGGGGGCTGTGTGAGTAGCTCTCGACCGGTGACAAGTGCACAAGTACAGCGCACAGGCGGGCTGACGCAACCCCGGCGGTGGCGGTGGCGGTGGCGGTGGCGGGCAGGTGGACGAGCTGCTGGGGGCCAAGCGCGAGGAGGCCGCCCCCCCTGCCGGTCCGAGCCCCTCCCCTTCCCACCCACCTGCGGCTTGAGACCCCCCTATGTTCTGGTCGATGGGAGTTTTTTAGGGGTGAGTCCTACATGTTGCTCAGACTTACGCCTGGCATCCCTCGCACACCAAGAGGGTTTTTTTTGTGGGCGGGGAAGCGGAGGGCGGGGGGGGGGGGGGGGGGGGGGGGCTAAACACCCTGGGGGCGTGAGCATATTCCGGTGTATCCAAGGGGGCATGCAGCCGGTCCATTCTTGCAGCGCCGAGCGGACATCACGTGACTATCACGTGCGCTGCTTGCTGTGACGGCTACCACAGTATGTTGTGCGCTGGCTATAATACGGTGTTCGCGACACACCGCAGTATCGATGGATATGATATCATCACGGGTCGCCTGGAACTCGTTTTGCTCGGGTTGATCAGACATCGCTGAGCACTGAAGCACTGTCGCCGCGGGAAAGCCCGGGGAACCGCTGTGAGTGATCGTATTGGCAGCTGGGTGTGGCGCTGTGACCTGTGTGACTCTTAACAGTACACCCCTCCGCCCTTCCTCCCGCCCGCCCCTAAACACACGCGCCCTACCTGCAAGCCTGAGCCTGAGCCCCCCGGTTTCTCACCCCTCGCGCAGAGTTGAAGGCGGAGGTGGCCGCCGGTGTGGCGCTGGAGCCCGAGGCGGATAAGCAGAAGCGGTACGCCGGGGCGCTGTTGTGCGGAGCCAACTGCGCCATGCCCCCCCCCCCCCCCCCCCCTCCCCCCCCTTCCTCTCTCCTTGACTCAGCTGTGCACCGGTGAGGCCCCCGCCGAGTCGCTGACACGGCGCCCACCCGGCCCACTCGCCGCACAGCACGGCGCTGCACCACTTCTTCAAGACCGAGCCGCTGCTGCCGGGGAAGATGGCGACGTCGGCGATGAGGCGGGAGGCGGCGGCGGAGGACAGCGGGCCGCCCGCCATCCAGGTGGGCTGCAGCCCGCAGCAGCAGCAGCAGCAGCAGTGGGATCTTTGGGAAGCGGCTACAGTGTGTTCGGAGAAGGGTGGGGGGCGGGGGGGGGGGGGGGGGGGGGGGGGTTAAGGCTGTGCCACGCTAGATGCGGGGCGGCACGCGGGGGCTCGCGCCTGGAGGATCCCCATGGATCCACTGGACGCTTTTGTTCCGCCCTTCACCACAAAGCGCCGCCAATAAGAACAACAACGCCGTGTGCCTTGATACACCGTGACTACGCGCTGAGCTAGGTAGATACGCCCCACCTGGGACGTGGAGGCATGCAGATGGCGCACACCGGCGTTAGGGTATTAGGGTATGAAACCTGCTTCATCCTGAAACCTGTGCGCCAGAGGGGGTGGAAGGGGGGTCATAATGTGTTTATTTTTGTTGTTATGTTTATGATCGAATGGTAACATCAAAACCCATTACCAACATGTGAAACCCCTTAGGACGACTAGGTTAAAATCAAAACCCGATACATTAACCCTAAATTGAACCCTTACATACTAATGTGGATGGACATTCATGGGAAAGCTGGGAAATCGATGGGGCTCGCCTGGGCTGACGCTTGTGGCCTGGTGCCGCGGCCCCGCAGGTGGCTCTGCACTCGGCGGTGGCCGGTGCCGGCGGAGGCGGGCGCGGCGGGCGGGGTGGGCGCGGCGGCCGAGGGCAGGCCGGCGGGCGCGGCGGCAAGCGGAAGCGCGACGGCGAGGGGGAGGGGGAGGGTGAGGGGGAGGACCCCGGCTGTGGCACGCTGTGGGACGTGCGCGACAACCGCCAAGCGATGTGGCCCGGCCGTGAGCCCCCCCCCCCCCCCCCCTCACGCCCTGAAACCCCTGAAACCCTGCGAGTCCTCAAGACCGGAACCATGGATTGGTTGCGTGTGGACAAGGCACACGTTTTCCAGCCGTCGAGGAGGTCGAGTGTCATGAAGGGCTGGGCTTACCCACACAATCACACCACCTTCGCCACGCATGACCACCGTTTAGGGTTTAGTACCCTAATACCCCCTCCCCCCCCCCCCCCCCCCCCTCTGCTGCGCGCCCTTCATGTCCCCCAGCAATGTCACCGCTCCTGGGACGCCCTCGCCGCATCCTTGTCCTCCCTATCTCCGTCTGCCATCTACCACGGGTGCCAACTCTCATGTAGGATAGAAAGACGCCGATGATTTCTGTCCTGCGGGTCGAAATTGGGACCACTTGCCTAATTGACCCGCTGGGGGATCTTCAAGCCGGCTCTTCACCGCATGACCCAATTTTTGTGTCACCTCAAAACCCCGAAATGCGCAACCCCCATGCGAAAATGAGCTTTGAGCCGTGCGCTGCGCTTGACGAGGAACTGATTCTTCCTGTGCTGGGCGAACTCAACAAGAATCCGGGGTATACGCCTCAGAGAACGTTCGCTATCGTATGAACCCTAATACCCTAGTACCCTAGTACCCTAATACCCCATGCAGCCTATGAGGACGTTCGCTATCGTTCCGCTATCTGTTTCACCTACACTTGACCTTGACAGGCAGGGCGGGCTCTTGTGGGCGGCGGTGGTCCAATGCCGCGCCGGCACCCGCAGGCAGTGCCTATCCCCGGGTGACCGCGACGGGGATGCGTAATAGGGGCGGAGGGAGGCACAGCAAGTGAGGGGGGGCTGTTATCCAGAGCCGCATTCAGCCAGGCATTCAATGCAGTCACATTTGATTGGGTTCGCGGGTCCCCAAAATAATGAATTGTTATGCAGCAGCGAGTAGGAATATCTGTTTTGTATCGGTTGTTGATTCTGATAAATTCCAGGATAGATATGGTTTTCCTCTCTTCTCGGGGGGTCAAAAACGATAATATACCGCGAACCCAAAGCGTGATTACGGTAGAGGTCCACGATCTCAAGACCGATCAATTGTCTCGGCACGCCGTTGAGAATTCTGCAAGTAACTGTGGTTTATTCTGATAGATCTTTTCGGCAAAATAATCATTAGTATATATTCATACTATATTATCTCATATTGATGAGTATATACACGAGTACCGGTATGTTATATATTGTAACGCACACCCACCCACACAAACACACACATATACTATATATGTATTCATACAATACTGCCATTGTATCAGCCCAACGGAGACACTTGCCTGAGTGGCCGGCGCAGAGTCTCAACTGCCGCGCCCCCCTCCTCCGTCCCTTGCTTGGCCCCCCATCCCACAGGCAAGGACGAGTTCACGATGTTCTGTCTGTACAAGGTGCGGCCTCGTCTTTGAATACGCGGCAAAGGTCGTGCTTTTGTGCCACCACTATCAGCCGGCACATATGCATATGTAGCAATGCAAGTCGATGACTGCTGTGCCTCCTTCACGACGACCGCGCCCGGCTTGTGGCAACCACGACTCATCTCCACCCTCCCTCCCTCTTTCTCGCCACTCCACCCCGCCGCTCCAGGAGAACTGCGACACGCAGGGCGCGCTCTCCACGCTCACCCGCATGCTCCGCTGCAAGCCCAACGTCTTTGGCTTTGCGGGCACGAAGGACAAGCGCGCAGTGACGGTGCAGAACGTCACCGCGTACAAGGTGCGCCCGCAGCGGCTGGCGCAGCTCAACACCGCCTTCCGCGGCGGCAGCCTCGTGCTGGGAAACTTTCGCCCCGCATCCAGGTGAGCGCGTGCCTCGCCACCGCGCCCAAAACAAACCTTGCCGATACACTATACACTTCCGGTTTATAGAGTACACGGCCCCCGAAAGCAACGAACTGTTTCGCCACGCCGCATGGAGTGTTTACGGCGTGCACGACATCGTCGAGAAATGTTTACTCGCTCAGGGTAAAACGGCCGTCATGATAGACCCCCCCCCCCCCCCCCCCCTTTTGTTGGGCAATTACAAGACCGTCAACTGTTTCGCATATTGTTATCCTGTGACATGCCATGTAAATGCCGTTTCTGATAAATTGTACGAAGATTGTCGCTGAATTGGTCCTGGCGAAATGTGTATGATCCCAGGTTTACGTGGGGCGTCATTCGCCTCTCGTTTCTCGTGCGCATAAATGTGACACTGTGTCATTGCTGGGCCGCAGGAGCCTCCGGATGGGGGAGCTGTCCGGCAACTGCTTCGAGATCGTGCTGCGCAACGTGAGCGGCGCGCCCGAGGAGGCCATCGCCGGCACGCTTAGCAGCATCGGCGACAAGGGCTTCATCAACTACTTTGGGCTGCAGCGCTTTGGGCAGGGCGGTGCGGGCACGCACGAGGTGGGCGCGCTGCTGCTGAAGGGCTGCTGGAAGGAGGCGGTGAGCGCCATCATGGCGGTACGACAACAAGCTCGCCGATATGAACTCGCATCCATGCGGTATCGCTATTCATGCGGTCGGGGAAAGTCGAACATATGTGCCGTGTCGCTGACATCGAGTGGCGGCGAGGTGCAGGCCAGAAGCGACGAGCGCACTGACAGCCTGGCGGCCAAAAAGGCCTATCTGGAGAAGGGCGACGTCAAGGTGAGCCACGAGGGAGTGGCGGGACGTGGCGGCGGATAAATCTATTGTTACCAATCGTCACGGATGCATTTCCACACACCATCGACCGCCGCGCCGGCGGCTGTCTGACGGCGGCGCCGATGTCTCCTGCGCAGGGCGCGCTCGCGGCGATGCCGCGCTTCATGGGTGCGGAGCGCGCGCTTCTGGAAGGGCTGCTGCGCAACCCTAAGGACCTAGTCGGCGCGCTCGGTTGCATCCCCAGGAACATGCGCACGATGTCAGCACCCTTGCCAACTTCACCCCCCCCCCCCCCCCCCGCGCCTCTGTCGGTCCTCGTGTCCCTCCTCTTGTCAGAGTGTCCACTTCGACTCGACGGGATGTCTCGGCAGAAGCACGCAAATTCACCAAAAGTCGCGACGTTCAGCGGCGTCGTATGTTTATTCGCAACATGTCGACTAACACTTGCATATTCTATGGTGGGCTTGCGCACGATATGAAGGGCCAATCGCGACGAATAGAGGCTCCGAGCGCTGTCAGCGGGTGCGGACTGTTGTCGAGGTGTGATTACTCAGTGGTGAGGATGAAGATCGAGTCGATAGCGAACGGGTTGGGTATACTTAATTTACGATCGATAGTCTGACTCGTCTCCTATTCCAAGAATGCGAAGCAAACTGCGAGTTCGTGCTGACTCTCGTACCGCGGGCGTGCACTTGTGGCCGCAGGTACGTGCACTCCTACCAGAGCCTGCTCTGGAACCTGGCCGCCAGCGAGCGCATCGAGCTGCACGGCAGTGAGTCCGTGGCGGTCGGCGACCTGGTAGCCGTCGACGACGACGCTGCGGCCGGGGCCGACACTGGCGGGGCGGAGGCCGAGGACGAGGCGCACGGCCACCAGCGTGACCCCAGCCGATGGCACGGCAAGCAGGCGAGAATCCCACCTCCTCCCAGGAAAGCCGCCAGCACATAACGACATGCGAGCTTCATGTCACGATATTTCATGGATGCTAGAATGACATTCATTTATGCGCATTTCTTCCGCAGATCCACGTGGTCACCGAGGAGGAAGCTTCGAGCAAAGCTTTCAGCATCCACCAGGTGGCGCCTGCTGCCGCCGTGCATTGGAATGGTGCAGTGGAAGCGCCGGGCAGCGATGCGGACCGACTGAGCGCGATGCCCCACCATCTGTCCCGTCGCCCATCGCAGGTGGTGCTCCCCCTCCCGGGTCACTCGGTCATATTCCCGGCCAACAAGGTGGCGGATGTGTACTCCGCGCGCGCCGCCAAGGACGGGGTCAGCTTGGAATCCTCCCCTCACGGGTACGACCACAGCCACCGCGCTCCATCCCATACGCGCAAGCCCGTATTAAGCTAACTACAGTCATTCATCACCATTGGCGCGAAGTCCGCCGCGAAATGAAAGCATTTTGTTTTCCAAGAAACGCTTTATAATGAAACTGATGCTAAAAAATGACGTTTATAATGACAATTAATAACATATACCGGAGTTCATACCTTACTATTACATGAATAATAGGAAGCATTGCCTCATAACTGTTTGTATATATTATTCGCATGTATCGTGCACCGATGTGGAAAATAGTGACATATCGCAATTTGCCATAATAAGAAAAGGGCTCGTTTCTTTAATTAAGGGTTGTGCAAGCAATAGACGATAATGCCCGATCAGAAAGAAAAATATTTGCGGGTGAATTACAGATACCGAACCATGCCAATGACTCTCCAACCAAATTGGGTGGCTGTCGTGAAATGCGCGCAAATCCCTAGCTAGTGCATATCAGCGGCAGCGGTCCTGAGCAGTCCTACCCCCCCCCCCCCCCCACCTCCGGGGCCGGGACACTTTCGCTGCACGCAGGGTTAAAGAGTTCAGCATGCGGAGCCTGTCCGGGGACTACCGCTACCTGCTGCAGCGCCCCTCGGCGTTTGCGTGGAGCTTTGTGCGCTACGCGGACCCCAACGCGGACGTCATCATCGGCGACTCGGAGGACCGCGGCCGGGCGCTGGATGTCACTGTCACGGAGCCGCCTCCCGAAGGTGCGGGGGAGCAAGCGGACGGTACCCGACCCGCCAGCGACGAGCGGCTTCTGGCTCTCGCGCTCCGGTTCATCCTCCCGTCCAGCGCGTACGCGACAATGCTGATCCGCGAGCTCACCAAGGAAGACTCCTCCACGGCGCACCACAAGGGCCTGTCCGCCGTGGCTGAGAACTGAGGCGGCTCTGAACAAACCAGAGGGGGGGGGGGGTCTCGACAGGCACAGATGCTGCTGAATTGCGCTCTGTGGGCAGCCCGGCCGCATTCATTTGGTTATGTTATTGATGATGATGCAGCTTCTCACGCGCGCAGAGAGGTGCATGCGCCCACACCGTTGGAATGTGGATGTGAATGTCAGGAGGGAATCCGCTGCGCACTTTTGCGGCGATCATTCCTTCTGCCCCGGGTCGCTGAGTACGTATGACGGCGAGGACAGCATCGTGCGCAACAGCGACGTTATTCGCATTATTCTTTACATCAGCTGTAAGCTGCTCCCAACCCTGGCGGGAATGTGGGCATCGAAGCCACGCCGGAGGCTGTGCGGTCTAAAGCTGAACATTGAGGCGAAAGGATGTTGGCCGCGGGGGGGGGGGGGGGGAGATGTGGCAACAAATGGCTCGAATGAGAGACAGACAGGATAGGCATCTGACACGGGCTGTTGGTCGTTTGTACGTGTGGAAGCGTCCGAAGAGAAGCGCTACATGAATGTGACTTCCCCGGCCTGCGGATTAACGATTATTTGTGGTGCAAAAGCGCCCTCCGCAGCTGTTGCAATTCCGCCGGGAGATGTTGCACCAGGGCGACCCTTGAGGCTTCCCCAAGCACCGCTCCCAGGTGCAGTAGCCAGGTACCGGGCACCAGTTGCCTTCACAGTCTCCGCAATTTCTGGAGCTGACGCTGCACCAGGGATCTCCCGTGGGTACGCCATGGCAGCCCTCGTAGCCACAGTACCCGTGCCTCCCCGGAGAGGGCCGACCGTCGCCCGAGCTTGAGGACTCAGAGACACTGGGATCCGGCGGCGGGGCAGTCGGGGAAGGGGTGTCGGGGACATCTGACGAGGACCGACCGTCGCCCGAGCTGGAGGACTCGGAGACACTGGGATCCGGCGGCGGGGAAGTTGAAGTAAGGGTGTTGGGGACTTCTGACGAGGGGCGACCGTCGCCCGAGCTTGAGGACTCGGAGAGACTGGGAGTCGGCGGCGGGGCAGTTGGGGTAGGCGTGATGGGAGCAACTGGCGAGGGCTGACTGTCGCCCGAGCTTGAGGACTCGGAGAGACTGGGAGTCGGCGGCGGGGCAGTTGGGGTAGGCGTGATGGGAGCAACTGGCGAGGGCTGAGCGTCGCCCGAGCTTGAGGATTCGGACAGACTGGGAGTCGGCGGCGGGGCAGTTGGGGTAGACGTGACGGGGGCAACTGGCGAGGGCTGACTGTCGCCCGAGCTTGAGGACTCGGAGACACTGGGAGTCGGCGGCGGGGCGGTTGGGGAAGGGTCGACGGGGACATCTGACGAGCTGCTGTCATTCACAGCTTCGTCCGCATCGGTGGAATACGCGTCCGCACTCTGTTGCACCTCGCCCGTTGCACGAACACCTTCCCGGGGTTTTGACTGATCGGCGGCGTGCTCGTCATCTGAGGGGAGCGAGGGCGGCGGAGGGCCGGCGATGTCTATGTCGGCGCTCGGAGCTGCGCCCGCGGCAGGCTGGCTCAGTGTTGGGCGAGAGGCGGCGTCGGCTTGCGAGTTGGTTTCAGGCGGGGCAGTCTGCGGTGTCACCGTCGAGCCATCGTCGTCTGCCGACTTCTCTCGACAAACGCACACGAGCCGGCTGTCGAGCATCCCGCAGGACGCCGGGCTGGAATACGTGTTGAAGAGCCGGCGGGTCGCTGGCGTCGAGGAGGCCATAAAAATGGAGCAGCCCTCGGCGACGACGTGCTCAAACTCGGTCCCACCCACCAGCTGCACCTGGATGCCATTGCTGGGGGGCGCTGCTCCAGTGTTGGCCACCTCACTAGGGATGGTCGCTGCAGCGCACTCCTCCGCCGACTCGATGGCCTGTTTGCAGGATTGTGAAATCGGGGGATATTTGAATCGTCGTAGATGGACAAGGCAAGTTAATACCGTTTCGATTCAGCCGAATAGTGAAAGAGCGGAGAAGCCGCGTAGTAGTTCGACAGTGCCGGCAAGTCGATGGAAAAAACGCTGTCTCAGGAGTCAGGAAGATCCGTAAGGTTATGCCCCACCTTCATCCCAGACTCCTCACAGCTTCCAGAAGAAACAGTCGCGTACACTTTTGATGCGATCTTCACGGACGGTCGAGATGGGGATTCGCCGGCCGCCTCCGCGACAGTCTCAGCGACCTCGCGCTGCCCGTCGTCGGTGCGCTCCGGGGCGAGCGAAGCACCGGGTCGTGGAAACGAGGCGGGGGTCGTCGGTACGGAGGGCCTCGTCGGCGGCTCCCTGCAAAGGCAATAAAACCCAGGAATCGAGGCGCACTCGGCAGCGCTCCCGTGGCTGTTAAAGAGGAGGGAAGCCGTCCCGTCAGGTCGCTTAAACACCGAGCACCCATAGGCGACGGTCTGTCGGAAGGCAGTGCCGGCGATGAGGTCAGGTTCTTCCTCGCTGCTGGCGAAAGTAGCCTCCCCCACCTTGCGAGAGGCGACCGAGCATTCCCTCGCGGAATCGATCGTCTGTATGGGACAATTTCAGCAGTCTGAGCGTTAGGAGCTTACCACATAGATCAATGAGGACCGGGTTCCACATGCATGCTGATGTAATGAAAGTGCGGCGTGTGGCCGAGCACAGAGCACGGTGTCATGGCTGATAATAGGCTGGTGTAGATACCCATGCGGTCGACAGCAATGCATTAACGAACGAAACAGAAAATAATTACCCCATGCGTATATTTATGCTACCTGGCATAGAAGTATGGACGTGAAACACAAACCGAAAAGCCATCTGCATTTAGACAAGGGCGGGGGAAAGGGGGGTGTAGGCAGCCGCAGAGAGCACAGAGGTGGCAGCAAGGTGGCTCAGTAGGGGGAGTATCACCCCACCCCGACTGGCGGGTACCTGCAGTACGTGACCCCGTTGTATGATGCTACCTTTTATTAATAATAATAATTAAAAGAACCTTAGGGGGCATCAACAAATTAATCAAAAAGGGTGCTGATATATTAAAACGCGGAAATGCCGGTGCATTATACTCTGCAAGTGCCTGTATTATTTGCTAATTTATCAGAATTGGTATAACCGCCAGTGAGGATTTCACTGAAATTACGCGATTCGGATTTGAAAGCCGAACCAGCGGGGTTTGCATCGGAATACAATCTGACGCATGTCGTGCTGCTGATAATATTCGTGTCCTCTAATCAAGTTATAGAGCGGTTATGATCCACTTCACTTCCGTGATGCATCATCTGAGGTTTAATTCATACGGAAGACGATACTGCGCGCGCGCGCTGCGATATCTGTCGGTCCGTCGTCAGGTTCCACCACGGCGCCGCCAGGGTGGACACCTGTCACTCACCTGCAGCCCCGCGGACGAGCACTCCCCCGCTCGAACCGCCTTGTAAGTACCATCCTCAGCCGGGGTCTCCGTCACCGGCGAGTTCGGCGGGGTCTGTCCGTCGCCCTCTGCCCCCGTGTGCGGCGGGGAGGTGCTGCATAGACACGTGAATGCGCCCCCCACGCTGCCACAGGCAGCGGGCGTGTCGTCCGTGCTGAAGTTGTTTAGCACGAGTTGTCCCCCCTCCTGGCCCTCTTCCGCGCGCGCCGCGCCGCCGCTGCCGTCAGGGTACCGAAACACCGAGCACCCAAACGGCACGCTCCCCTGAAACAGGTCACTCACCAGCGACGGCCGCTGCGGCGCAAACCCCAAGGCCAGGCTGGCAGCGCGGCAGCCGTCCTCCGTCGATACCGGGAACAGTCCAGCCTGGGCGCAATTCCCTCGGCGTAGCCTCACGTACTGGTTTGGGTTCTGTGACGCCCCGGCCGGCGCGCTGCCTGGCGTAGGCGAGTCGGAGTCCGCCAACAGATGCCTGGTCCCGGCGAGCGGGCCATCGTATCGATGGCTGCTGCAGAGCGCTGCCGCAGACATAGCGCAAAGCACGAGAACCAGCCTCCTTGTGGCCTCCATCTGCAGGACCGATGGCCGTGCTGGTGGTGTGATGGGGACTGCGGGGTTTGTGCGTGTTATGCTCCTGGCTGGTGCTTTTGATTTTTTTTTCAAGGACGATACAGTATTATGATGACGACCATCGCGGCGCCGGTTCGGGCGGTCGAGTGCTGCGGTCGTCACCCCTGGCTTGTTGCTGAGCAGTCAGTCATCACTACAGCAACGCTGCTCATTTTAGTAGTCGCTATATAATATAATATGTAATCCTGATGAGCATTGATATGCACGTATAGTCGTTTGCTTGCATCCATATTTCGATGATAGTTTTATTTTCCCCGAGGATATTGATTATAGTTCTAATTTCCCTGATGACATTGATTTACTGATCGCCTTTTGCAGCTAGCTCATGTAACTATATATATTGATTATATTTTTAATTTCCTGATCGCCGCTTTTTGCAGCCAGCCCATGTATCTATAAATCAATGTTGATGAGCAGATAACTTCTTAGCAGTGCCGTAGCGCTAATAGTTTCAATACCAATAGGGCAGTTCAGATGAAACTGTTTTAGCCGCCAGAATGCCAAATCTAGTCAGACAATGAGGCGCCGCGGGGGGGGGGGGGGGGGGGGGGGGGGGGGGGGGGGGGCAACTAGTACATTAGGTATAAACTTTATAATCATGTACTCAAGCAGTACTTGACGGGTTGGGAACGGCTTAGCTGAGCCTTTACCCGCCACGCTGCCTTTGTAGGCCTATCCCGACAATGCCATGATGTCAGGAGTCGGCGCTACGCCAGGCTTGACAGTCGATTTACATAGTGTCTATACCACAATTATGCCCTTGTGCAAAACATATGTTGATGAGGACTACATAAAAGGTGATTGTGAGGGGCAGCAAGCAAGGGCAATTGTGCCGAGCAGCTAGAGGAGTTGGATAGGCAAGCAGCGCACGTGGCGCAGCAGCAGGGCGCAAGTAGCAACATGAATAGCGGCAAGTAGCAACATCATCATTATCATAGCTACATGCAGGGGTGGATAGGGCCACCGTATGGTTGGATTGCCGATTGTAAAATTGTGATGGTTCCAGAAACAGCCCCACCACCTCTCCGCCGTATGCTTGCATGTAGCATGGAACGCCTTTCTGCATACATGCATGCACTTGCAGAGTTCAAAAAATCATGCCAGTGACAGTTTTTATGTAGATGAGGCCATGTTCTACCATTGTGAGAGTCGAGTTCTAGCATTGTGAGAGTCGACAAAATATAGTCGAGAGGGGGGATCTGATGGAGGGGCGGGAGGGAGGGGCTTAAACATACCATTTTATCGGAACCGCCTAATCGATGAAGTAAATACATTGTATGGCTGCCACGCCGATAACCAAATTTTTAATAAGGATTATAGCGACTATTAAAGAGATTTGTGCGGAGCAGCATCCCTCGTAAATATGCATTTTGCATATTTACGCGTATATGCGGGTATATGTATTCGGGTATTGTATGTGATGCTTGGGCCGTGGGGCAACGCTACGGCAACATGTTGTATGGATTGATGCTAACCCGTGCCCCTTTAATACCTGCTAGTCTGATAGTAATAAAACGCGTTGGCCGGCAATCGCTAGCAGCCTCCACTCACATATGGTTGGGGTGGAGGGGGGGGGGGGGGGGGGGGGGGGGAGCAAAGCTAGCGCCGCTATATATATATATATATATATATATATATATATATATATATATATATATATATATATATATATATATATATATATATATATCCCATACAATAAAGACAAAATATAGGTTAGTGGTCCTTAGTCATCAGCTCCTGACAATAATAATGTACCCGCCTATATCGGCCCAACAATATAATAATAGCAGTAGATCAATAATCAAACAAAGCAACCGTGGTATTCCCGCAGGGTTAAGTTGTGCCCGGGCTGCACATTGTGATAGAATTATGCGCCCGAGCATTTCCCACTATAATTGCCCGCCGAATGGCGCCCGGATGATTCACCGTTCATGCAGTCACGCATGAGCGGTTCCTTGTACAATTTATGCCATGCATGTGGCAGAAATGAAGTTGAGACAATCGAACATGATGATGTTAGTGGAGTGCTCGCGGTGGGGACATCACCGTCATAATTTTGGGTTGTTAGTTCGAGAGTTTAGGGATTTAATTAGCAGTCAGCATGTTATGTCAACATCCGAGGAATTAACTGCCGTTATTTTAGGCGGGGTCCCTCCTCCCCTTCACGGCGCCCCGGATCATACTGGGAATGGGATTTTTTCCGGTTACATGGCGCCTCGGACCCCTCTCTCGCATTATTGTTTTTTGCACATGTATAGCACTCCCGAAATGCTTTGCTCTATTGAATGCGGGGCTTGCCTCTACTTGCATTATTCGAACGGGCGGAATGATGCCCAATCGGACAGGGCAGACCTTTTGTGGTCAGTGCCGGGTATTTTGATGGCAACGTTTAAGCCGGTGATCCAACTGTGTTGAAAATTATTTCTTGCTTGATGCTTCTGCGATTTGCTCGATAGCTATATTAATGGAGCGTCGCCGCTACCCAGGGCTTCCGTAACAGGATTGCTGCCCAACCGGCTATCTTAGAGGCGCTGCAATAAGGGTTTCACAGTTGCGAGCCATGTAATCCCGATGAGGGGCGAAAAAAGCAATCGATAATATCGATTATCATATTATATCGCGATGATAATTATCATGAATAATCCTTATCATCATTGCTAGTCGCTACGAGTACGAGTACTACGGAGTACGACCGACAACTACCTGAAGTTATAACGCGGCGCCGCGCGAGGTTGCGGCATCATCATCGTCGAGCATGCCTCTTTTTGGAGGGCATGGGCCACTCGCATTTGAGATATAAACACAGTTACATTGTATTCTAGAAATGGCGCTTGCCGCACATTACTCTTAGCCAGTCTGAGGTGCCGGCTATAGCTTCATCGAGATTTCGATATTATCAATGAGCAGCCAATACCTTAGACATGCTGACTCCCAACAAACACCACACATTTTAGTTTGTACACCGTAGGCAATAACTAAAGGGCGCCCGGAATAACACATGGTGGTCCAGATAAGTGTATGCCGACAAATACGCAGTTGCGTTCATCGCAACGTCGTCGCCAGAGTGTTCGCCGCCGGGAAACTAGTTCCGGGTAAGTTTCCGGTCCCGCCCGCTACCAATCACCACGAGTGCGTATGTATGGCCGACACATAGATGGGGCGCCACGTGAACTAGCACCTCGCAGGCTAGCATGCAAGGCATGCCGGCGTCGCGTACGACGGGGCGTCATCAACATAGGGATCATTGCCGGAAAACTTGGTCCGTGTAGGCTCATGCAACGCGGACCTATCCATGGCACGACGGTACGGGGTTTCTATAGGTGCGTTCCGCGCGCCGCGCGCGTAGCGACGATGTTTTCTGCTTGGCTTGTAATTGTAGATTACGAATCAACAGCAAAATGCCAAATCTGCGCCACCCACGTCCGGAAAATAATATACATGCATCGCATCATCCCGACATGCCCAATACCCCACATCCGTGCTCGGCTACACGCCGGATCTGGTACACATTCCATAGCCATGTTGCACGCGACTTCCGGCCCGAATGGTTGGACGCGCAGGATATTAGGTCCGTTGTGGTGTCAACGGCGTCGGGAGATGTCCGGATATATGTGCACGCTAAAATGCCTCTGAAAATCCAGCACAAGGTCCGCCTGAAAAGGTAGTTAACCCCAACCTATGCATGGTTATTGGTGACGTCAGCAAGAAACCGCCCGCAGGAGGCCGAAAGACCTTCAAGTGGTGTTCTAGCATATACACCGGTTTCACCTCTCATGATTTCACCTCTATAGAGCGTCGGAACGGGCAACCACGGCGAAGGGCCTCGGTGGCCATGCGCATGAAAATTGTCAGTAGCAGCAACCGATACTGATCGTCTAGCCGCCCCTTTAACCGGGAAATGCCGTCAGCCATACCGTTGCCTTTACCCGGTATGCGTCGTGCCACTACGTGTAGTGTGTACGTTTGGCACATTTTGTTCTACGCGCGAGCGGCCCTTGGTGACCGCGTCTATGTATGGCCGCCGCATTCTCCATTCGGAACAAGATGCAAATGCCGCGCAACTGTACCCCCCCCCCCACCGGTGTAATGTGCCCGGAACCATGTACAATTCTCGCATTTGCGATCACGACCCCCCCCCCCCCCCGAGATTCGTACGAGTCACTTGTTGTTGAGTGAAGCCACAATGCATCCGTTCGTTACGCCACCGGGCGCCGCACACGAAGCCCGACCCGTCCGAAGCATAATACCTCGAAATTGTGAAATGAATGCATCAACCCTACATGGTTCGCCCGGTTCATGTCGTACTTCGTACAATGGTTGCAATAAGTACGCATCGTTCGGCAGCAAATGGACAACTGACTTATCCAATAGCAAACTCGGTCCGGCATCGCCCCAGAGAAACGGCCGTGCGAGTACCACGTCCTCGAGCTACCTACCTCGACTATATGGCTTCTGGCATCCTCGTTGTAATCACCAACAAAGTTCCGCGACGGCCGGGTCGCCGACGTGACAAAGCATAAGGGCATATGGGAGAGAAGGTCGAACTTGCATGCACGGGCTCGCAATCTTGAAATTGAAATTGGCTACGACGTGCTAGTCTGTCGCTCTCCAATCGTCAAAAAATGTTCTTAGTTTTCCTTATACTTAGGGCATGATATCTCCTCGATGGGAAACACATAGTTAAACCACAGCTCAAGCTACGGCCGGCCTCTTTCGTTTCCAGTTCCACCTCCTTCCATCACGTGATCAATAAATAGCTCTGTCCTTTTCTTGTGGATAACTACGGGTAGTGGCAAATTACGAGCAACTACCGCAAATTGGCAGCACATGGTCACTAATGCCGTACTCGCCGTACTCGTCGGCTCCGACCCGCACAACGCACGCAAGCATCATGCTAACGTACCCATCACCCGGCCGTGTTTGCGCTGTGGGGCCAAGCACACCCGTGTTGGGCGCCTCAAGACCGATTGCGTCTCGTCGCCCCCCATGCCGGGCTACCCGAGGGCAATGCCGATCGAGGAATGATGGGGATGGGGTTCTCCGAGCCTCGATGTGTCGGCCTTGATATTAGTTATCGCCGACTTCTTTGACGAGGTGAAGCGCTAGTATTGCTTCCTCTGTACTATTGTGGCTCTGCCTGTGACCACCCTAATAGCGGCAAAAGGGTGCGATGAGCGGGCAGGCGACTCTCGCCGTCCACGGTTGGCCCCGGGCCCGGTTTACCAGCTTGTTGTACAACTAGCCATGGCGCTGGGGTTTTGTAATATAAAGTTTTACAGTACTATTCCATGTCGTACGAGAGTATGATGCAATTGATTCGCAGCGCGAGTGTTTGCCAACTGCTCTTCAAGACGGGTAGTACCGACATTCAGAGACATATTATGTCGAGTTAGGCACACCGGGGCATGGTGTGTTGTTTGGCCATGCTTACCCTTAACGTACCACCGCATGCATCGTCAGACTGCGCAGCATGTTTTGAATTCCAACCGGGGGGATAGGACTCCGTGTACGATATTCATCGGTCCCGGATGCGGGTCAACGTCGAGGCTTTACTAGCGTCGGAACACGTCCCCGCGGAGTTGAAGGAGGTGCTGCAGTACGGGTACGCACATCAATGGACCGGGCGACCGCCGAAGCTGCGGAGAAAGAATTACATACCGATCGTGCCAGGAAGGCGGCGCCGCGGCGGGGACCGAGGTGGACCGGCAGCACGGGCAAGGTTATGTTGAAGGCCCACTTCAGTACGTGCCCTGAACGGTAAGCGCGATTGCGTGCATTATCGAACATGACCCGTCCAAGGCTCGGAACGTATTCGAATTCCTTCGAGGTCTGAAGTGAGTCCGAATATTGCGCGGCACGCATGCATGTAAACCCTACTCTTCGATGTACTCCCGGGCATTCGGCAGTTTGATTCGTTTGCGAAGTTCAACCTCACGGACGCATTCTATTGCTGGCCTATTTATGTCGGCCATGCCGACTTTATGGGGTTCAAACCAGGATTGCGCGGAAGGGCCTGCAGTTCAGGGTACTTCAGCCCGAAGTACCAACTTCGGCTGAATTCAGTTTAGCCGGAATAGCTTTCCGAAACGACATGAATACCCCTCCATGAAGTCCCTTTAGAAACACGAGTTTTAAGTGTGGGGGCCGGTTGTAGGACTGACTACCTTTGAATAGTCCGAATCCGTAGAGATATTGTTCCATGCGGCCCGTCACGGTGTCCTACGTGGCGTCGCTGTATATGGCCCAAATGTGTGACGGATAGCATTGAATAGCACATTATCAATAAATTTGCTAGTATTGACGCGATAATTTGCAATATACGTACGGACGGTGGAAAACGATTTGAATTCGTATATAAATATGTTATGATGGGTTTGGTATATCTTATCCTTGGCGCTACATATTGACCATGCTTCCCTGCTCGCGGCTGCCGGACGCCACGATGCTAATACAAGAACCGCAACGCACATCACACACTGCCACACCACTTTCGCGTCACCGAACCATACACTCTTCCTTCACGATACCAACGAGTGTGGATGCTGCGGAGCCAGCCTCGGAGCCTGCAGTGAACGCCGGCGAGGGTGGCGTTCCGGTGTCATCGGGAGGGGCTCAGTAGACGACCGCCTTCAGCGCGGCGGCGGCATCACCCCGCGCCGTGCCGCCGCCTGGCCCCTGCTAACCGCCGTAGCGCGGGTGATTCGTCACAGTTCACAACCGTGCCTATTGGGTCCGTGTCCCATACCGGCGGTCCCGTGGGTGTCACCCATGTAACAACATGTTCAACCGCACAAAAAATGCCTCTGATATGCGCCGCTGTTGGGGGGGGGGGGGGGGTCTTGAGGCCTGAATTCAGTCCGAATACCTGCATACCTGAATTAAAAAGACTTCAGGCTGGATTTCAGGAACTGAATTCAGGCTGAAGTCTGTTCAGCTGAATTCAGTTGAATTCAGTTCAGCTTGAACTGAATACCTCCAGGGGGTACTTCAAACGCAACCTGGTTCAAACATCAGGTTGCCGGCGAGTTTCCTCGCTATCGGTTCGCCATAATGGGATGATTCGCGTCTTCACCGGCCTTAGCGCGAGTGATTCGTAATATTTTGCTCGCGGAGGGCTTGAAACATTGTCGTCCGGGCAGTCTTGAGGCCTACTATTCGAAGCTGCGCCTGCCATGGCGTACCTAGTGAACGATTTTTTGCTCCAACTCTGCCGACCGCTCTCGCGGTGGCAACAAAAAAAGATTACGTTTAACTCCGTGCTTTTGGTCCTCGACGATTACGGCTTCCCAGTGAAACACGTGAAGACTGAGTGGTCGAGCACGCGACTAGAATATACCGGCGTGATATGATCGATTCCGTGCGGAGCGAGTAGGTGTCCGTCGCCGCATCGCGGGTGGCAAAGTGGGCTGCTGCATCCCAGCATGTCTACGACTTGGCATTAGCTATAGGGGCGGTGCCGCGTAGTGAGCGATTGGCATATGTCGTCGGAAAAAATCAGTGGTGTTGCGCCGTTTGACCTCGGGGCCATGCCTATTTGACGTAGTTGTACGCTGCGCAAGATACAATCCTCACCACCCCGACGTCGAGCCCGGCGGACGAGTGGGACCCATACAAATTGTGTCGCATCGGCGACCCGGCCATCGCGGAACTTCGTTGGTCGCTGGATTTGCTACGGACCGGATGTGCGGTGCCGTCTGATCAAGGCGTGCAGCCCGAGGACGTGGTGCTCGCGCGGTCGTTTCTATTGGGCGATGCTGGCCCAAGTACACTCTGTGACAAATCGGTTCTACCTTTGCTGCCGGACGATGCAGAATCGTTTCAACCATTGCACGAAACCCGACCCGAATTTGAGGTACCGGGGCTGCTGCAGGCATTTCACGATGATTTTGAGATTATTACTTCGAGCGCATAGGGTATGGCAGGCGGCGCTCGGTGGCGTAATGACCGGTTGCATTATGGCTTTACGCAGCCGCCGCAGACTCGTACGGATCTCGGCGGGTCATCGAATATGCGTGAAATGTACATGGTGCCGGGCACTTAACACCAGTTGGGGCCACGGTTATACCCTACGGTAAACACATTTTGTTCTTGACAATCAAGTGGCCATCGGTGTGGTTAACTAAAGCGGTTCGACGTACCTCACATCAACAATTTGTTGCTCGCTTCTCACAAAATGTGCCCAACGTACGATGTGCACGTATTGGAACGCCACATTCCGGGCAAAAACAATGGTATGGCGGACGGCCTTCCTCGGCTAAAGGGGCGGTTGGACGATGAAGATTGGCAGCTGTTGCTTGCTATATATACTAGCGCCACCTCGCCGAGGTCGGACACATCGACGTTGATGCATGCTCTAACCCCTTGGCCGGCCGGAACGCTTACTGCGAGGTCTTTTGGTCGGCAGCCGATTGTTGGCTTCGACATCACTGGCGGAACCGGCGTCGGTGTTTGTTGCAACCCGCCGTTCGCGTTAATCAAAGCGTTTCTCGAACATTTTCGGGGCGAGTTTTACGCGGCCCCCATCACCACGACGCATGCCGCATTTTTACTGCCAACGACGTGGTTTCTGTACCATGGTGGAAACTACTCGCTCGCATCGCCTCGAGACTACTCGCTCGCATCGAGATAAACTATCGTGGGTTATTTCCGGTTGGGCAAGGCCATGTGTACGCGCGCCCGGACTGGCGCCTTGCATCCCGAGAGCAACCGGTGCCGCAGCAGCGCGTATTTTGGCGGCCCCACGCAGTGAGGCGTCGTGCTAATTCATTTACTTGCTGTGTTGTTGGGGGGCAGCGCCTTGCATGGCGTCTACCTGCCTCGCTTGTCGGGCAACGGACACGTAGTGGATTGTCTATTGCTGCGGGGACTGCGGGATGGATTTGTGCGCGCCATATGCGGCGGAAAGAGACACCGACGGGCTTGAGCGGTTTACATGCACAACGTGCACTTTGCCATCTAGAGAAGCTGGTCCGCTGCTGAATGAACCACACTAAGGCAATTGGCTGACAACCTGGAAGCACAACCCCTCAGGCCGTCATCTAAGGAAACCTATCTACGTGCACGGCGTTGCTGGCCACTTTCCAGCGGTTCTGTAGTGCTTGAGGTGTGTCACCCATTCTTGCAACGGCGGTGGGACTGCTCCGAACATTTATTGCATATTGCATTTGTGACTACATATTAAAGCATCAGTTTACAACGGGAAGAGCTAGCATAGCCGCAATCAATGACATGCATGGGCGTTAGCATCGCTCGCTACTGTCACGCGTTAACTGGACGCTAGCAAATCAGTGGCAGAAGGCGGCTGTCGGGGAACTATTAATAGTGGTGGCCAAATGAGGCATTCGCAAGCCCGGCACAGGCCATGCAATCACCTTAGTGACTTCAACAATATTTGCAGGCGGGGTTTCGACCTCGGCCGGTTTATACATGGCTTCCACCAGCGGTTATGCCTAGTGTTTTTGAACCTATTAGGCTGCCTGAGGAGATTTGTTGCAGCGCAGGTCCGGATGAAATATCGTAACCTCCCATATGGGGCAGTAGCATTATTTGATCCAACCTCCGACGTGCGAATTTGCAGAGATGCATGGTCTCCACACCCGTACATTCGCATCTGCGTTAATGTCGATAAAAATGTGGACAATACAAAAGCAACGTTTGCTTATGTTCCAGATGATATCGAATCATTGTTAACAGGTAAGACCGGTGCAATTGCTTAAAAAAAAGTATTTCGGCCTCCGACAGGTGGTTTTTTGCTCACACCATCAACCACATCGGGGTTGAGGCCGGCGACATTTTCTGGCAAACCGTATACTGGATTGTCAGTAGCATTTAAGCAAGCATACGTCAGGGCATATCCCAACGTTACAGCCCGCACCGCGGACTTGTCACGGGTTTCCAACCATTCGGGCCGGAAGTCGCTCGCTACTTGGTTGTGGACCGCGTACCAGAGTCGGCGGCTGATCGCGGATGTGAGCCATTGAGCTTGCATGGAGGATGCGATGGATGCATAATAAATTCGCACATCTGTGGCGCAAGTTTTGCTTTTGATTCGTATAACTTATAATAATTACAAGCAAACATCCGGCAATGCGCGGCACGCACATCAATGGCGACCTCCTTCCGTCGTGCCCGGCCTACACAACGGGAATGAGCCTACACGGGCGGCGGAGTTCTCCGACCGGTGGATAATATGCCTTACTGCTTATGACGCCCCGCTGCACGCGGCGCGTACGTCACGCCGGCGTACCTCACAAGTCTTGTGAGGGGTTCGTTCGGGTGGCGCCCACGTACATATCGAGCATGCGCACTTGCATAGATCAGTGGTCGGACTCGGAGGTAGCACCCAAAACTAGCTTCCCGGCGGCGATCACGCCACGGATGACGATGTTGATTACGCAGCCGCGTATACGCCGGCGTGCACTTACCTGGTCCATCGGGTGCTAAAACGGGCGCTATAAAATACGGCGTAACCTAAAATTCTGAGAGTGGAGTATGTCGGGAGTCAGGCCCAAGGCATTGGCCGCTCTTCGATAGTAATCTCGAATACTGATGAAGCTATAGCCGGGACCTCGGAATGGCTGATAAGACTAATTCGAGCGAGCAGGGGCCACTTCGAGAAAATCATGTAATAAATGTACTATGTTTACATCAGAATTGATTATTGTGGCCCAGCAGCCCCTCCGAAAAGGTGTATTTTGTCGACTTCGGAGCTGTGGTAACAAAGGCGGCGACATGATGTTTTTGGAAGGGGCGGCACCGCCGCGTGGATCGCGCGCTCTCCGCTTAACAAGACGGCATTACGGATAGTCTATCTAATTATTCAACGCCTACCGACAAACCAGTTGGAGAAGCGTTGCTTTCCAACGGGCAACAACCGCATGAGCGACGGAAGCGGAAGGTCAAGCGACACTAGGTCGTCAAGGTGTAGTGGGCGGCGGGGGTCGCAGGAACCCCGTCTGTCCCACTACAAATAGTGGGTCGGTGGCAATATCCGGCTACTCAACCGCTCATTTCCGGCTCTCTATTCGCTGCCCCCGCCCACCTCGCCCTACGTGATTGCCAGAGGAGTTAGTAGGAGTGAAGTCTAACGCATCGGCTGCTCTTCGATGCTGATTTCGAATATCGATGAAGCTATAGCCGGCACCTCACACTGGCTTAGACTGGTATGTGCGGCACGGGCCACTTCGAGCACACATTATGTATAATGTGTTCACATCTCAATTGATTGTGGCCCCTCAAAAAACAGCATTTCGCCGCCAGTGTCACCACAGCCCCGAAGTTGGCGGCGAAATGGACCATCATGTCATTTTAAAACCTAAACAAAAAGACTAAAAACTGTAAAAAGTCAAAACCTAATAAAACCTACAAATCCCCTGACGGCCGCCAACCTCGCCGTGGCGCTGTAGTTGCTGTGGCCGCCGTTCGTCGCACCCCGCCACAGTCGGCAACAGTCATCCCACTCGCACACCGCACACGCATCCGCACTCCCCCACGCCAGTTTCGTTCGTGGTCAGCCTACACCCCATCAGCTGTATATGTCCATGCCGATCCAGGCAGCCCCCGCGCCCGCGAAACCCGAGTCAGCGAGAATGGGCCGCGCAGGTGGCGCAGTCGTGGCCGCGGGGCCGGCGCTCGCGGCGCTGCGCGCGGTGATCCCCACCCGGGGGCGGCCGACTATCCCTATCCGACAGCCGCTAGCGGCGGCTCATCGCGGCGCCCGGGCTGGCAGATCGCTGACACTGCGGGCGATGGCGGCTCCTGCGCTGATGGCAGCTGCCGGCTCCCTGGACGCGCCCCACAAGGCGAGGACCCCGCCCTTCCGCAAAGCCAGCCGCTGTCGCGCGCGGAAGGCCGTCGACGACGATGGGGGCCGTTTACTTCACGGGAGGGCGGCGCCGGCAGGCATTGTTGCCCATGAGAGACGTGGATGGAACAAGCGTAACGCACAGTATGGGTAGTCGGTAGGTGTGTTGACATCATCAGGAAAACAACGCCTCTTTCGGCTATGCGGGCTGGACGGATTGTCTATCATGGCATACGGCGTGTGATGGCATGTTGAGGGCACGCATATACTTTTACATTAAGTATGCCGTGCAGATTGGCAACGACGTCCCCCTCATGCACAGCCGTGATCTAAGGATGTTCCGCTTGCGTCCCCCCCCCCCCCCCCCCCCCCCCCCCCCCGGCACCCACAGGCGCAGGCGCAGTGCCACATCGGGGCTCACCACGCGCTGAGGGGTGCGGGCGGTGCGCCGCATGGGCGCCCAGGGGCGCGAGCCGGAGGGAGCAGGAGCCTAGCCGTGGCGGCCGGAGGTAGGCGGCCTGCCTCAGCCCCCAACGCCGCTTCCCGCTCCCCCTCACGGGCCTCACTCGCACATGCAACACCGCGGCACGGGCTGGCGGTAGGGAGGTACTCATACGGAGGGGCAGGGGCAGCGGGGGCGACTGGTCGGCGCGCCTTCTCACCTGTTAGCAGGGCAACACGTGCGTTCTGCGGTGGTGCCGCTGGCGGAGGTTCATGTAACTAACCGTGTTGGCGCATAGTCAAAATGACGCACGAGCGAACATCACCCATAATGGTAATCATGTCGACATGATGGTTCAATACATGTGAGTATATATGTGCTAAAGTATGGTGTTTATTCATTCATTCCTTGGACCCATGGGGGGAAGGAAGGGGGGGGGGGGGGGGGGGGGGGGGGCACCAGGCGCCAGCAAGGCGTATGGATGTCGGGTGTGTATGACAGCGGCGAACCCCCCTGCTGCCGGGTCCCTCGGCGCTGCCTGATGGTGGCTCTGCTTGGCAGGCACGCGCGCCTCGTCGGGCTGGGGCCCCGTGGACAGCAGCCCGCGCAAGGCGCAGCCGGCGTGGATGAGCTGCTACGCCACCTGCTTCCCAGGCTTGGAGGAGGTGCCCCCCCCCGCCCCTTACCCCCCACCTCTTTTTTTTTTTGGCTCCTATGATGCCTGCCTCCCTGCCTGCGGGCCCCGGGCGGCAGCTACTAGGGTTCTGGAGCTGGGTTTAAAGCCCTAAAGAGCATTTCATGACCTGTACAACCCATTGGACCCGACGCATCTACATGACACAATAAGGAATGTTCGAGACCCCCCCCCCCCCCCCCCCCACGTGGTGTCACCGTAAATGGAAAGTGGGGGAGGGGGTTATAATTGGGGGATGGGGGATCCCTTGTGAGGGTGTTGTTACTTGTAGATTGTATGTTGTTTCTAGTACTATTTAAAGGTTGGTGTTCCTCTCATGTCAGCCCCCCTGAGGGTCATGATCCGGTCGGATTCACCTACGCTTGAAAACCGTCAAGGGTGGATGCTGTGTGCATGCGATCACCCGAGTGCCTAATGGGCGTATATATCGTATATATCTCAATATCGGTGCCGTGACTTACCTTACTTTGGGATTGCGATGCGTCCTCGTTCGGAATACACCCCCCCAAACGACCCTGCCAAGAGAGGAGACCCTAGTTTTAAAGAGTAACTGGTCAGAATATCCCGAGAGAGCTGCACGGGACAGTCCGACTCTGTGCCGCAGAACAATTCCTCATGCGCCAGCCCGCCTTATGATTACGCTGCGCAACATCTCTTTTGTCCCTGGTTGGTCCTCGATGCGGATCCTGGTTCACCGCCATCTTGCCGCCTCCGCAGGTGGTTGCCCGCGAGTTGGCATCCCCCGCTATCGGCGCGCGCAACATCGTGCCTGCCAAGGTGCGCCCTCCCGAGCGCACCCCCTCCCTTTGCCCCCGACAGCCTGACTCCAAAGGGGGGGGGGGGGGGGGAAGGGGGCTGACGCGGCTGGTGGCGGGCTCAGGCAGGCGTGGAGTTTGCGGCGCCCAGCGTGGAGGTGGCGTACCGCGCCAACCTGTGGCTGCGCAGCGCCATCCGTGTGCTGGTCAAGCTGGCGGAGGGGGAGCTCGACCCCAACAACAGCGGCGCGGAGGAGGTGCGCCGAGTCGCGCCCCCCAACCTACTGGGACGAAGGCAGGGCATCGCGGCACATCATTCTTATCTACTGTAGCAAAAGTAAGTGTACTACTGTATATTGTATATGCTTATATATGTGGTGTTGTATATCCTTGTACATATATATACATATACACACATATAATCGTATATTTATATTTACATATTTCTACCTACATTTACACACACATATAATATACATACATACATGCATACATACACGTACATATATATCTACATATATGGACAGTATATGTAAATATAAATATACAATTATATATGTGTGTATATATATACAACAATATACAACCACACATATAAAAGCATATATTCATATTTACATATTTCTATTTATGTATACACACATATTTATACATATATACACGTACATATAAATCTACATCTGTATACACATATATATATATATATATATATATATATATATATATATGGGTTTCAACGATGTGATAAGGACACTGCCACCAATAAGATGCCGTACTGACCAATCGCAGTAGGCAAAACTATAGCCAGGCAAAACTATAGCCAACGAACGTTCCTTTGGGTAGCGTCCAGCTCCAATTTGATTCTTGAGTTCCGCCCGGGCCTTAACAGGCGCGTCAACACCCGTGGGTATCTATTGTTATTCGTATGCATGCACCTATTGTTTTTTTAATGCACCCGTATGCATTGTTATTTACATGCTATCTCACATATAATACCGTATACTTGCTATACGGCCTACTACGATATACTTACTTACACGAGATATATGTCTATTGATATACTTACTTACTTTTTACGATATGTTATGTTTAAACGCACCCAGCCCGGAGGCCTGAGGGTCGCGAAATGGCAATACACCCGACCCCAATTGGGTGCCTGGCTGTAGCCCTAGACTTAGTTGTATATGTATGTATGTATGCATGCATGTAAGTCAGTATGTAAGTAAGTATGTATGTACGTATGTAGCTGTATGTCTATGCTTCGACGGCTGAGCAACATGGGATGCCCCCAACAATATGACTGCCCGCTTTTGCAGATCTACGACTTCGCACGCAACGCGGTCGACTGGAGCGAGCACCTGTACGACCGCGAGCTCCATTTCAGCGTGGCGGCCAGCACCGCCAGCTGCACCGACATCCGCTCCAGCATGCTGGTGTCCACGCGCGTGAAGGACGCTGTCTGCGACGCCGTGCGCTCATCGGTACGCCGGCTGCCCGGGGGCTGACGCTTCTTCCCTCCGTTTTGCCCCATGACCAGTCGAGTTTGCCCCCCCTCGATGCGCTGGATGCCGTCGCGCTTCAGAGGTGTCGGAACCGCGCAGCCATAGACTGTCATGTTTCGGCTGCCGTCCAAGCACGTCCGATTCGCTCGTGAGGATAGTGCGTGGCGGGGCGGGCTATAAAGCACCGGACGCGCGACGTTGTAGTAAACGTTTCGCGATCTCGTGCCCGGTACCTTAAGTACAAGTGCACGGACTACGTAGCGGAAGGGCGTCGTTTAGAAACGACGTTAGGGTTTCTAAACAGCGAGAAAAGTCCGTCGATGGGACACAATATGAGTAGCGACTATATCCGGGCGAGGGAATGAGCAGCGTGTCCCCGTCGTCGTCGACCCCCCCCCCCCCCCCCCTCATCCCCGCGCCCTTGTGTACAAATACATAAAATCATCTCGTCGACCTTGCCGCAAATGAACGAGGAAAAGCTTGTCTTCATCGCTGTGTGCCTCCGTTGGCAGCCACCCGGCTTGTCGGCTTGTCCCAAGTGGCCGACGCTAACGGCGCGGTCGGCACGGTGCGGCGCGCAGGCGGGCTGGAAGCCGCAGCCGGCGCCCAAGGGAGAGCAGCCGGTGCTGCAGATCGTGGCCAACACCTTCCAGGACCGCATCACCCTCTACCGCAACATGAGCGGCGACTCGCTGCACCGCCGCGGCTACCGCGAGGCGATGCACAAGGCCGCGCTGAACGAGTCCACCGCGGCGGGCGTGCTGCTGTGGCTCGGCTGGGACGAGCTCTGCGACGCGGTGGAGCGCCCCGTGCTGGTGGACCCCATGTGCGGCTCGGGCACCTTCCTCGTCGAGGCCGCCCTCATCGCCACCAGGTGCGCCTCCCCGCTCGTCCTTGCGCCGTTTGCTTTCCCGATGTATCAACCGTTCTACTCCCAAAACACCATACGCACACTCCGCGTTTCTAAACTGTCACTTCAATCATGATCCCCCCCCCCCCCCCCCCTCATACACACCATCACCATTACCTCTTTCCTCCTTCCGGTAAAGATGGGGTCACTCTTAGCCAGTGCTTCCTCCTTCGGTGCGCACCATGAATACCACCGCACAGTACTCGCCACACAACGTAGTCGCGAAACACGCCATCGCTCTGGGTGCGTGTGTGTGTTTCATTGAGCCTATAAACCTTATCCAGCGAAGCGTCGATTTTTCGGCGGTGAGCTTTATTGCCGGACGGGTACCCGTATAGTGCAGCGGATCGGGCCTATAGGTGCATGACTAAAGCCTAAAGCGCTTCTCTACTGGAATATACTACTAAGTACTATAATCCACCCACCCACCCGCCCACCCACCCACCCGCCCGCCCACGGTCCTTAATTACACAGCCGTCCGATTACAATTTCACGGTTGGGAGGCTATGAGTTCTGGTACTCGCTACTCGCTGCTGGTAATGGAAAAAAAAACTCTGGTACTTCAAAGCGCTTGCAATGCAATTCATGGAACTGTAGGCCAGTGATATAGAACCCGTTCTTTTAGAATTTTCTGAAAAATCGACGCATCGCTGATTCAATAACTGTCAAGTTACTTCATAACTTGGTGACACCATACCGTATTAATAATTCGATCCGGTCTGCGGGGCCCGAAAATGGTGTTTTTTTGCACCTTCTCGTCGGAATATTCGTGATCTCTATGTTAGATAGGTTCGAGTTTCATGCTCGTTGGCGCGATGGGCCGCCGGCCGCAGCCGCCGTCGTAGCGGGAGGCGGCGGGACCACCACCGCCCGCACCGTATGCAAGAGGAGGGGGGTGTCAAACACGTTATTTTCCCGCAGACCGTTTGTGTTTGTGCTGAACCTTGACAGTGAACTTAACTCTGTGTGTATGGTGGCGCACCGAGAGGGGGGGGGGGGGGGGAGGGGGGCAGAACACCGCCGACCCTGTCCCCTTAATGAAAGACAGTGGCAGCATGCATCCACCCCTGCCCACCGATCCGTGCCTGTAGTGGAAAAAGAGGGGGGGGGGGGGGGGGGGGGGGGCGCAGTTCACGTTGTCATGGAATGTCCGCAAATAGGGTGTAAGGGGCACCGGCACAGTGCATTGGAAACCCTCATGAAAAAGCGAGCTTCCCTTTGAAGCAGCTAAAGAGGCCAGGGGTTGGCGTGTGGTCGTGGTTTGGGGGAGTCGCTTTTGTCTTTTGTTGATGCTGCTGGCCAGCATCCTTGTCACCACCCCCGTCCACCGCCGTTCACCGGTACTGGCCGCGTCTGTGGCAGTCGAGGGTAGTACTCCCGTTCAATGATGCTGAAACCCCGCGTGTGTATCGGATTTGGGCCACTATGAGACCTCCGCGAAATAATGTCACCAGAAATCATCTACCCCACGCGTCGCAAAGATTTTATCCCCCCCCCCCCCCCCCCCCCAACCTTGTCACCGCAGGCGGGCCCCTGGGTTGACGCGCACCAGCTGGCCCTTCCAGAGCTGGCACGACTTCGACGCGGCCGCGTGGGACAGCGCCGTGGCGTCCGCGCAGGCCGCTCGCCGGCTGTGGGGCGGCCGCATCCTGGGCTCCGACGTCCACGAGGTGCGGCGCTGCGCCAACGCCAACGCCGCAGTACCAAATCAAGAACGGTCCGCGGGCCAAATAGATTATGAATTATTCTCATTGCTTTGCACCTTTGCGTCGGAAAATTCGTTTGGTATTCGTGTTGTTTTCTCAGTTTTCTCTAGATCAATAGAAAGATTTGTCTAAGCCCCCCCCCCCCCCCCCCCCCAAAAAAAAAACCGTGTCAACACACATACACACACATTTCCTATGTACCCGCCCGCCATATGCACAACGCGTGTCACGACCCCCGCCCTGCCTCTCCCGCTGCCGGCGGTCGGATACGCAGCGCCTCGGAAACGGCCCCGGATGCGTATGCTTATGGCGGGCGCGGGTAGAAATGTCCGCGTGTGAGTGCTCATGGTGCTACCACGGGTGACCAAAAAGTACGGATTACAAAGCGCGCCCCTATTCGCAGTAAAGGCTCAATGCCGCAAGACCCAACATCTCCCCCAGCGCTACGCCCCCCCACCCCTCGCACCTCAGAAAAGGCTCCTGAGCGTTATTGGTGGGAGTGTGACGGCTGTGTAAGGGGGGCCTCTGTGATTGTGCGGCGCCGGGGTGCTGCAGGGTGCGCTGTGGCTGGCAAAGAACGGCGTGGAGGGCGCCGGCGTTGCCGACATCGTGAAGCTCAAGCTGGCGAGCCCCCCCCCCCCCTTCTCCCCCCTCGCCCTTTCGGCTTTAATTTGACCCGCGGCTATGCTCGCCCTAGCCACCGGTGGACGCCGGAGAGTGGTGACCCAAAGAGAGAGAGAGAGAGAGAGAGAGAGAGAGAGTCGAATGGCCAGGACTCTCAGGAATCAATTCTCCACCAGCTGCCACTGTCAACTCCCATTGTCATTGTCACAGCCAAATGCCGCCTTCCAACTACGGAAGGGCCAAAATTAAAGAAATAGAAATATTGCAATTAATAAATGCGGTTCGCAGGGCCAAAGAAAATAATCATTTCTTTCGCACCTTTTTGTCGGAAGTTCATGATGTATTTATGCTTTATTCTGACTTTTCTCCGTTTAAATAGGTTTGACCTCTTTGCGGGGAGGGGGGGTTCAAAAACGTTGTTTGTCCGTGGACCGTTATCTTGGTTTTGGTTTGGAGTGGAAATTATTTTCACGGCAGCGTTACCATGCGGTACTGCTCAATTAAGTCTCATGTGTGAGCCCGTATCGTACCAGTATGTAGATGCCGCCGGTGGGGAGGGCAGCGGTCCCCCGGATGTGTCCCTCGTCGGTCCTGCCCGGTGTTACGAGTGTGGCGTGCAACGGGCCGACGTTCTCAGCAGCCCATCCTGCGGGATCGATCGGCCGCGATGCCTCGAGCGCGCCACACGGTGCGGAGCCGCTGCTGCCATCCGCGCACGGCGGGTGCTGAGAATGCTGTTCTGCGCTGGCTCGTGTCTGCGGGGCGCAGGCGGCGGTGGAGGACCTGGAGCTGCCGTGCGAGCCGACGCTGGTGGTGTCCAACCCGCCGTGGGGGCAGCGCCTGGATGGCGGCGACCGGGGCGGCAGGGGCGGCCGCGGCGGGGGGCCGGACGACGGCCTCGTGCAGGCGCGACCGCCCGCATGCCCCCCCCCCCACTCCCCCATCCCAACCCCCAAGTGTGTGTCGTCTTTGTCAAGCGCCGATCCCCAAAAAGATCCGATGGTGATCCCGTTCTTCCGGTGCTGACCCCCCGTGTGCATCGGTATGAAGTTGCTCTGACCACGGCTTGATCCATGCAACGCGTTGTGCATCGGGTGACTATCAGTAGGCCATTGTCTCTGCACGCCGATGCACGCCATTTCTCATGTGCAGTGATCGTGTTGACAATATGAATGTAACTTTAGAATAAGACCAGGCCAGCAGGGGTAGGCAGATCGCAGTCAAGGTCTTCGAACACTTGAAGATGCGATTATTGCTGATCTCTTTTCTTTGAGCATCAGCCCTTTGCGCCCCCAGCCTCTCTCCCCAAAAAACAAAATTAAATTCCCCCTGGCCGTCCGGTGCCCCGCCGCTTGGTGGTGTGTGACCCAAGACCGGCCGCTGCTGTCGCCTGCAGACTTGGATTGAGCTCGGGATGTTCCTCAAGCGGGAGTGCCGAAACGCGACGGTTGGCATCCTGAACGGGGAGAACAGGGTGCCCCCCCCCCCCCCTCCTCGATACCCCTTCGACTACCCCCCCCCCCCCCCCCCTCAGGACGCACCTCCCAGAGTCCTCGCCGCCTCAATCAAGGGGCTGTTGCGCTGTCGGCATCCCCTGCCATTGGCGCCCTTTTGGGCGGTGCCGGCTCGAACTCAAAGCTGCTTCTTATTGCAGCGCTGAGATTGACACCGCCGGCACGTCTAAATGAAAATAGTGACAAAATTTGTAACGGACATTTCCCGGGATGGGCTTCCCTGCGAAAAGGACACCTGTGTGTATTCAGTACTATATGACTTTATGTGTGCGCTCGCTTGCGTTCATGGAGAGTGTATCAGTATGTTATCATCGGGGCGTCGATCCATGCATTCTTGGTATTTTAGATCCCGAGATGTTTGTTCCTTTTGGTGTTGATTTATCATCTATTTTATCATCTATAATTCTGTCATTTATTTCGTTTCGTCTACTGATTGCAAAATTTTAGGATCTCGAGCATTCATCCTTCCTATACCGTTTCTGAACATAATTTTCGACAACCGCACGTCGTTTCCACGTTTCCGGCCCCTCCCCTGCAGGCGCTGACCAAGGAGCTGTGCCTCAAAGCGGATCGCCGCATTCCGCTGTCTGTCGGCGGCGTCGACGCCCGGCTGCTGAAGTACCACATACTGCCGCCCAAGGGCAGCCCGCCGCGGGCAACGCCATCGGCGCCCGCAAGCGCGGCTCCCATTTCGCAGGAGAGCCGCGCAAGCGCGGCAGATCTACGACAGTCGTCGCAGCGCTTGATGGGCCTCCTCTCCGATGACCATCAGCAGTGATGAAGAACCAGCGCTGAGCTAAGGGTACACAATATAGCTTAGTAGCGTCGTTTAGATGACCTTCCGCATACTTGTTTGCGGGACGTCGACGCTCGGGGGCACCGAATCTTTGGAACGGACAGCAAGTAAAATATGTTGGCGACTCATCGTATCGTGCAATTTAAACTCCGTATCACGACATATTCGAGAAGTGCTCACCGGCGGCGACTCGCGACTTCTGCGCCGCCGCTTGCGCGCAAATACTACATACGCCACCGCGCCCGTCGTGCTCGCATTACTCGTGTATCGCGGTCTCCCGTTTGCGTGTTGCGAGTCTGCGACTCGGCGAGAGGAATCCGACAAGACACGGGATTGTAAGGTTGCTGTCATTGTCGCTACACTGCATGGCAGAGGTGCTGCAAGGTTTGTCTACCGATCCTGTAGGTGCCCACGGAGCATGAGGAAAGGGGGGTTGGGGGGGGGGGGGGGGGGGGGGGATACGATACGATACGGTCGTCATCGACGCGTAGCGCAGTTCTATTGTAGGACTGTCGCGCTTGCAAAGCCTCTATGGTTCCGGAGCGGCAGTCGTGCGCGGCGATCGCGGGGGTCGAGACCTGACGGCGCCCGGCGCGGCAGCCGGCAGGGAAACAGCGTCACGCACACGTAGAATAAGCAGCAGCAGCAGCAGTAGAATCAGCAGCAGCATATGTTTCACGCGTCGTCATCAATCGCCGACGTCTGCTCGTGGCGCAGATGGGCGTCACTGAAACTTCACAATCGCTGGCGCTGAGTAAGTGGATAAGTAGACTACATTCTTACGCATATCGTACGACGCAAGCTCGCGGGGTGAGCTAGGCACTGGACGTGACCATTACAAGGATCATCGACATCAACAGCCTCAGATACACCTCTTCGCTTATTCCTGCATCCAGACACTGAGCTGCTGGTGGTCGACCACGCCCAGCGGCCTCGAAACATGCGGCTGGCCGTCCCCGTGGAGCCCCCTTCACGGATGACCAAATCAATTATTCAATTATAGACAGCCTGGTGCGGCGGATCCCGGTGTTCATACTGGGTGGGCGGCCCATATGCGGTCGCTGCATATCGGCGGGAGGCTTCCGGCTGCGACGAGGGGGTGGCCGTACGCAGTCAGCTGGGTGGCGTACACGCGCGACGGATCCGCCCACGTCATCCAGTCGCGGAGTCGTGACGATGGCACGATGACAAGCAGCCCGGCGACGAATGAAGACAATTATAACAATTGTCGTATTCTAAAGATTATGTTCCATCTATGATGTGACTTCATTTTTCAGTACTGAAATTATTATAAAATCAATTATAAAAGTATGCTTCAGCACCTACGACGTGGTGATGGGTATATAAAATGCGGATTGCGTATCCCGACTACAAGGTACAGGAAGCGGGGTGCTGTGCGATATACCCGAGTGTGATAATAAGGCCGGACCTTAGAGCCGCCGCGGCGGGACGGTGAACCAGCCGCCGATGGGGCAGGGTTACTTCGCACAAAGCTCAGCGCCTGATCCTTACTAGAGGACACGCGCGCTGCTCGTGTTCTTCATGGCGTGCGAGAGCGAGGCGCGCAAGTTTCCGGCGGCCTTTGATGCGTTCGGATAATCATGGTCGGCCTTCAGCCGCTCGAGGAGGACGTCGCGCTGGGCTTGTATGAATAACAGGGGAACCTGTTCGAGCTGAAGCTTGACGATATGCGCCGCGGACGAGGTCGTCTTCCGACAGCGGCCGGAAAAAATTTGGCCCACCAGTAAGCCATTCCCCTGGATTCGCTACCGCCGCGGCTCCATCAGTGCCCGCGACGCTGGCTCATCGGAATCCACCTGCGCTGACGCCGAGGAGATCGCACGGCCTGGCGAGCGGGGAAGAGCGGATTGATCCCCGGGCGGCGCGGGTCAGGACCTGTACGAGCTGTGCCAGGCCATCCTGGCGGCGCAAAGACCAGGCATGCGTATCCCAACGAAGCTATGTGGCGACAGTGGGGAGCGTCTGTCTGGATGTGCGTCGACTGTGTCGAAGCCTGCCCGGACTGGATCCTGGATCAGCCGTGCAAGAGCCTGGTGAGCTGCCAAGCCAACGATGAGGACGGGAGTCGCCGCCTACATGCTCAGAACCCTCCTGCGGCCTTGCGGCCGGATGTGTGTTCCGCTGATGCCACGCAAGGGAGATTACGAGGCGGTGCAATGCAAGACGTGCGAAAGGGCGGTGCAGAAATGGGCCCGCCTGCACACTGACGTGCTGTAACCGGTGCATTTGCAGTAAATCCCTCATTTTTGGGAGGATGTAACGTTGAAGAATCCCTTCGAGTTGTATGTATACCTTTTATTATTGATCTGGACCTTGCGCGGCGGAAGGTTGAGAACACACAGCATCGATGTCAACATGTATATATCCTGATAACTTGATTTAGGGTTTAGAGTTTTAAAACCCCTAAACTTGTATATATCCTCCCCCATGTTAGTATATATCTTGATATTCATGTTGCTGTAACTTGTTCTACATAGTGATTGCAACGAGATGTGTCCGCCCCACAGCTCATTGCCATAGTAGGGTCCGCCGCGCCCGCTAACAGCTCCATCATTGACTTTGGCTGCTGCGGCCACATGCAGGACGCTGCACCAACCAGTGTGACGACGATGGCTGGTTGTATAGACGATGAGCGGCACCAATAGAACAACAATCATCGTCACCACAAGCAATGAAACACGCACACCAGCATGCATCAAGGAGCTTAGGCATGTGGACAACACTTGTCGCCTCGTCGCGATATTGTTCAACGCCATGCCCCGCAACCCCTGGCAATGATTGCATGGCGTTCCAAAAGGCGGCCTGCGGCGGGCCTAGCCAATAACAATATGCGGAATCATGAAGCATCAGCAGGGCCGTGAGACTGCGACATACCAACCACGTGGCACCGCCTTGGTTGTGGTCGTAACGAATTTCAGATAGGTCATCGACGGCGCATATGGTCGGCGGAGGAAATTAACACGTTTACCCCAGTTACCAGTGGCATGACATCAGCGCATCGAATCCGGCGAGACTCGTCTAGCACCTCAGAATGGAAGATTGTCGGCGAAGTTGTGCAATAATAAATACGGCGGCGACCACATGCGACGTGTTTTTATTGAAGTTGTGGTTTGGCCCGTCCCGGCGACGACCGTGATGCCGCCTGTCGCCCGACCGCCTGCCCGCCCGCCCGCCCGCCATTCCCGATGTAAGAGTAGTCTTGCCACGAGTTGACGATCGTGTCTCCGTCGATAGCTTGAGCCGCAGGTTATCGCGCAGCTTGAACATGGTGCTATGTGCCCGGAAGCCATGCTCGAGGCACAGCAGCCAGCCCCAGGTGAGCCGTGATGTGGCACGCCTTATCCTGACCGAGGGCGTCTTCGCCGCTATCGCTGTCGACATGTCGTCATCCTCCTCGTCTCCATTGTCCGCTTCCTCGGCGTGCTACCCGACGCCGAGGCGATGCTCGCAGAACGGGCACTGCACCTGCAATAACATCCGGCATGCAGCAACTTTATCATGGAACCGGCGCAGCAAGTAAGCGCTCACCGTCCCACCGCGCAGCTCGCCATATATCTACCGGTATACATACGTCCTTAGTGGCATCGTGAGCTCCTAAACCCCTTCACCGCCAGCTGCTCCGCGAAACTGTTCACCGCTGCCGCTTTGCTTCTCCACCGCCGGCTTCCCGGCGTACTTCTAGTAGCGCGGCCCGCCGGGCAAGCCGGAGCGTGAGGGCGCGGCATGGCGAGCCGCCTCGTCTGCCAGGTGCAACGCCTCGGCCACCTCCTCGGTGGCGGCCCTGCATCGCGCGGTCTAGCTCGGCCCCCTTCTCGCTCTCCCGGCGGCCCGCGTCGACCCTTCGCCCTCGATGGCGGCGAGCTTAGCTTCGGCCTCGGCCTTCAGCTGCTCAACCACAGACGCATGCACCCAGGCATCTTGGCATCATTCCAACGAAGCCGCATCCAATGTCGGTACACCCCCACCGCCTCTGATCTCAGCTCCACGCCTCATGGCTGCACAGCAGCAAGAAGGGGTGGAACTGGTAGGGGGTGGCGACGATTTGAATCGTGCTATGCCCGGTGCTGGTGCGTGCCGCGGGTGGATATTACCGTAACGGAGGGTTACGTCGGTAAGCGTTAGTCGATAAGGGTTTTTTTGTCGCTACACTACATGCTGTCTATACAAGAATACGGTCAGTATACGTATGTACCTGGTACGTGTAAGGATTACTCCTGGCGGTAGTCTATTCTCTCGTTATTAGCAGTACCGGAGCGCCCCGTATCGCGCCGCCGGCGCCGACATACCGTCGACGACGACGTCCCGGGCGGGCGCGGCTCATCCATCTGCAGCCGCCTCATCATCGTCGTCTGCTGCCGCTCGGCTCCTCACGCGGCGTCGTCAGGAATCCACCTTATGATCTCTCACATCATATTTCATCGCTTCCTGATCTTCGCTAGCCACCATCAAACAGCGAAGGCCTGCTTGCTCTTGCTGCTTGACTGCGCCAGGAGCAGGGCAGATAGCGACTACAGGTACGTCTGCGGGCGTATCCCTCCGACACATACCCGTACCGGTGGTCGCTGCCAGTATTATTTCCAGCGGCGGTAGTACCTGTAGTGGTATTTGTCAAGGTAGGCCTTTCCTCGGTAGAGAGTGTTACTAGAGCTACAGACGCTCGCGGAGCGTCGGCGAGTTAATATAAGAGCGGGAGCAGGAGCGCTGTCGGCAGCAAACTCGCGGCAAAATGGGCAAGTCCGTGGCGCAGCTGCGGCGGCAGATGCTCCGGGCGCAGGCGCGGGAGGGCGAGGGTTCCGAGACAGCCAAGGCGGCCGAGGCGGCGCTGGAGCAGCGGCAGAGCGCGGCGGAGGTGGCGCTGTTGTCGGAGCTGTCCGCCATAAAGGCGGCGAAGAGGCGGCGCCACGAGGCGAAGAAGGAGAAGCGGCGACAGGTGAGGTCGGGGCGCAGCGGCGGCGGGAGGGGGGCGCTGAGAGGCAGCAGCTCGCAACATCTTCCTCGGAACCCCGGCACCTCCCTTCTAAAACCACCCCTATAGAGGCCGAGACGGCCGCCGTGGTGTTGTAACCGGTCATGTCTCGGACCGAGCGGGGGCGGCCCCTCGTCCTAGGGCCAATATCGTTTTGCCTTCATCCTCGGTTTCACACAGGTTTTATTCAATGGATAGATAGAGGGCGCTACGCTCCGTGCGAGTGGTTTAGGAGCATCGCGATTTTTTTTAACCACCACTATGTCTATAACTATTCGTACAGTCCAAGGTGCTGTCTAAACAGGATGCCGTAATGTGCACGGACTCAGTGCCTTTGTCTACTTGCTTCTCCGTATGCTTGCCGTTCCTGCCCAGCTGCCCTCTGTATATCTGGTTGGGGCACGGCCTCCGACCTGCCGCCCTGCGTGCCGTGCCAGAGGAAGAAGGCCAAGTCCCTGGAGAAAGGCCCCGCGCAGCCTCCCACGCTCACGCTGGCGGTGGGCAACCTGGCGCGCGACCTGGACGTCGAGACCGCCGTGCGGGAGCTGTTTGAGCGGCACGGCGTGGCGGTGAGCAAGGTGAAGGCGGTCGGCACGCGCGGCGGGCGCGCCAAGGTGACGGTGGCGAGCGAGGAGGACGTCGCCGCGGGGTGCGCGCTGCACCGGCGCATGCTGGCGGGGCGGCCGGTGACGGTGGAGCGCGGGGGCCCCGGGAGCGGCACGGAGGAGGCGGCGGCGGCGCTGGCGGAGGCGCAGGCGGCCATGGCGCGCGCGCTGCTGGAGGAGGCCGGGCTCGAGCGGCTGCTGGAGGACGAGCAGCTCCTGCGCCACCTCGCCTACCACCACGAGGACACCGGGCGCAAGGCGCTGGCGTGAGCCCCCCCCCCCCCCCCCCCCCCACCCCTTCCACCACTTATGCCCAAAGAGACACTCCTTGCAAAGGAAGCAACATGCACCTATGTTATTGGGCTAGTGTATGTACCATATCCACATGACTAAAACTATGCCATCTCTTCGGTAAATGCAACGCATGAATGCATCCACTGTACTCCGAACAACCCACCATCCATAACAACCCGAGGTCCAGGCCCCACATGCATGCGGGACAGCGTGGGGCTGTTGCCTTGTGTGGCTGCGCCCCACAACATCATATGCAGGCATGCGAGTATGCACGTAATATTACGGGTATGAGTAGGGAGAGACATGTAGGTAGGTTATGGTGGTAGCCCCAACATTCCATCCTGGCCCCCAAAAAGAAGGGGGGTGAATAGATACGTAATTGCGGATACGGAAGCGAATATATATGAGAGCATAGTAGTTCACTCTGTTTCGCTCTTTGTGGACGAACCAGTGTGTGTGTGTGTGTGTCTGTGTCTGTGTCTGTCTGTCGGTGTAGGGTGTGGGTGGGTGTCCGTGTCTGTGTGTGTGCATATAGCGACTACATATACGCATGTCATAGGCTAATGAGAAGGATGGATGCTTCGGGGGCAGTGGAGATGGCAAGGCGGAGGAGGGGACACAGGGGAAAAACTAGTAGGTGGGGACATGAGAACGGCAGGGGATGTCGTACCCGGGGGCTGAAGGGGGCTGGCACTGGCTTTGTCCTGCTTTCGCCAGATGAGGGTGGGTGCGAGCATTGAGATGCGGCTATGGGTGCCATCGCAGGTACTTCATGGAGGCGGCGCAGGAGGGCGCGCGCAACGAGGCGGCGCTGCTGTCGGCCCTTCTGAAGAAGCAGGCGCAGATGGAGGACCCGCTGGCCGCCGCGAAGGCCGCCGACAGGGAGGCGGGCGCGGAGCGCCGGGCGGAGGAGTTCCCCTGGCAGGGCGGACGCTGAGCCGGGGGGTCCATTTGTGATTGCACCCGTCCGTTCAAGGAATTCACGCGAGCGATGCGCAAAACACCGTCTCCCGTACATTGGAGTCCTCCTAGAACGCGGTGTCCTCCGTGTCCTGTCGGCCTTCTCATCTCGACTTGTAGATACATCGACACCACCGATCACCCAATTTTCGCCCGAGCCGTCCATGTCCATGGCCAGAGAAGCTTGCATTCAATTAGAGCCACTGCGGCATAACTGCAAGCGGGGCTGCGGTGATTTGCCAAGCCTTGCGATTTTGTTGGTGCTTTTAAGCTTCGGGCGGGCAGGGAAGGCAAAATTACGGGAGTCTTAGATTGATGGGCAGGATGGCTGAATATGAAAGAGTCGTATAGAAGCAAGGGGAAAGAGTATTGGAGAAAGCGGGTTGAAGCGGGTTGAAGGGGGGGGGGGGGAAGGAAAATAGAGCAATGAATCTGGGCCTTGGGAATGATGGCACCCGACTCGTGAAATACACAACTTCCGGGTGGAGATGTGGCAGGTTGGACCCGCCGCTTAATGTAGCCGGTGCATTGCAGCTGACACAGCCAAGACCGAAGCGCGAGTGTGGGGCGTCAGCTTGCGGCTCTTTATATTGTGACGGGGAAAGGATGTTGAGGGGGCTAAGTAGGGGTGATATTGATATCGCGCCATGAGCCCTCTTTGTGATACCCACTTTATTCATGGTTTCGATATGGCCACCGTAGCTGTGTACACTCTTCCACACAAGTCCCGGCCCCTTTTTCGCTGATTCTGAGTTTACGAATAATAGGGCAGCTGAATATAGGGATCCTGACCTTCAGCCCTGGAATGTTGCACATTTATGTCCAAAGTTAATCATCACAGGGTTAAATCAAATCCTACAAACCTAAAAACTCTCCCGCAGGAGTGGTCCCGGCGTCGCATTTGGTGTTTCAAGTTACCCCCCCCCACCACCACCCCCACCAAAAAAAACAGAGATTGGTGCACCGCACGTGTGGCCGCGCATGCATAGAACATCGCATGGTGGGATGGCCATGGATGGGTGATTTAACATGTCAGCAAAGAGCCCGGGCGTTGTTGGGCGGGGTGGGGCCACACTGAGCTACCTCTTAACTATTTTGTAGTGGGATAGCCGAGATTCCTACGACCCCCGCGGCCCACTACACCCTGACTTAGTGTCGCTTGATTTTGATCGTCCGCTTCCGTCGCTCATGCGGTTGTTGCCAGTTGGAGGGCAACGCTTCTCCAGCTGGTTCAGCTGTCGCAGCGGCTGTCGGTAGGCGTTAAATATTAAGTTAAATTATCCGTCACGCCGCTTGCTAGGCGTTTAGCGCGCGACGGGCGCGCGGCCGTGTAGTGTACTAGCGACGTATAGCCGTGCCGCCCCGCCTTCGAAAAGCGACGCTTTAACAGTAGCTCCGAAGTCGGCGAAATAGACCGTTGACTCATTCATTATCCGACGCGCACTGCAACAGGCATCGCGACGCTGGCATAGCTGCCAACGACATGTCGCAGCCGGCGCCGTTCTTTTGAAGCGGGAGTCATACCTGGCGGGAAGTTTTGTGGGTCGTGATCGTTGGGACCTGGTTGCAACAGGTGCAACTTCGCTGACGAGGCAGTAGCGCCGTAATAGCGCCGATCCAGGACCTGCACAGGGGCGGTTGTCGGAGGACACTTACGGGTGCTGCAGTGGGCGAGAGAGCAGGGTTGCCCGTGGGACCACAACGATTGCACCAAGGTGGCTGAGGGCGGCCACTGGGAGGTGCTGCGATGGGTGGGGACGCAGCATGACTGCTCATGGGACGAATCCACCTGCGCCATGTCAGCCCAGGAAGGGAACCTGGCGATGCTCCAATGAATGCGGGCACACGGCTGCCCAAGGAGCTCCACCACTTGCACACGGGTAGCTGAAGGGAGGCACTTGGAGGTACTGCAGTGGGCGAGGGCGCAAGGCTGCCGCTGGACTGAATGGACTTGCCGCGCCAAGGCGGCTGAGGGCGTCCGCTTGGAAGTTAGTGCTGCAGTGGCTCATAGCTCAAGATTGTCCCCGGAACGCGCGGACCTGTGAGGGGGCGGCGGCTATGGTCCACCTGGCTGTGCTGCAGTTCGCTAACACTCATGGCTGCCGTTGGACTGAAGCCGTTATCCAGAAGGCAGCCACCGGGGGCACGTGGAGGTCCTGAAGTGGGCCAAAGAACATGGCTGTGCGTGGGATGAGGGCCCCATCTTTATCATGACCTCCGGGCGAGGACATCTGCCTGGTCTCAAGACATGTTGGCACACAGCAAAACGTGGGCATCTCGCGGTGCTTCAGTGGGCATGCGATCAAGGCGCGGTCTTGGATGCCTCCCGGAGTGACATTTGTTCCTTGGCGGCTGAAGCAGGGCGCCTGGCAGTTCCGCAGTAGTGGGCGAAGCAGTCTCAAGGGGTCCGCTGTGATGAGACTACCTGTGCCGCCGCAGCGGGCATGGAGCATTTGGCAGCCCCGGAAGGGGCGAGGTCTGAAGGCTTCCCGTGGGATGCCGCGACATGTGCCGTCGAAGCCAGCGCAGGGAATTCGGCACTACTACTTCAGTGGGCGAAGTCGGGAGGCTGCCCTTCCGATGGGATGAACCAACGTGTGCCACCGCAGCCAAGGGAGGGCACTTTCGAGTCATGCAGTGGGCGAGGTCTCGAGGCTGTCAGTGGGGTGTGGGCTCTCAATGCAGTCGCCGAAGGACAACTTGCAGTGCTGAAATGGGCGAGGTCGCAGACGAGTGCCTTCAGCAAGCGCGTCAAAGAGATCGCCGTTGCCTCACTAAGTGGATCAAGAAGCAAGGATGGCACCAATATATTAGAAGCTGCATGTGGTTGGAGGGCGTCCGATACCCGCGCCATGGTTGCAATAATATCAGTTTCTTCCGGGAATCCATCACTCCATTGGTCACATTTGCATGATGTTTCATGCAAGAAGGGCGTTTAGTCCATCACTATACTGCAAAAGGAGGACGGGGTAGATAAATTGCAGTTATCGTTGAAAATTTGCATACTTTACTACTTTGCAACATAGTCAGCAGCAGCAAAGAGCAGAGGTAGACCACTCCGAAAAATACTTACAATTATTCCGGCACAGCATAGTGCGTTGCAATAACGCCATAGCAGTCAATAATAACTTTGCAGGATGTTGATGATTATCATAGGCGGAGGTGCATAGCCGCTTTACTGTGATGCTCCGCCTCTTTATTTGTGTTAACAAATACGTTACTCACCCTCCAGCACGACGCCAGAGCCCGCAGTAAATAAGCAAACTTTGACTAAGTACAGTGCCTGCAGAATTGCAGATGACGCCGTCATCATTGTCACCAATCGCGTGCACGGCATGTAGCGATTTCACACTATCATCACTTTTATATAATCATTATTTTCTACCGTGACGCGAAAAGTAGCAACGATGATGTTGTTACATTGAGAGAAATATACAGCGGGTAACTGCTAATAATATGTACACCCCCCGCGACACATATACGTCAACGACTTTCTGCGCCGTGAGGCGCTTTGAGAAACGGCCGCAGCATGCTACTGCCGCTTAAATGCGGCTCGTGAATAAAAAACGCGCAGTACACTAACGCGTTGCACGCGCGACGTTGTACACTACACTGAGATGCCTGAGCTGATGCTATTTAGGGAAAGAAATTGCCCCAAAAATGTCATTCCGCCTACGTTTTGATAATCTATATTAAATGGATGAATATGCGCCACGTCGCTACAATGTTATTTATCGTCGTTCCCGCCGAACAAAGACTTGATGATGATATTTCATCCCTACGCGCGCTGCGCTTTGGCTGCGCGCTGCTACTATTGCTACGGCACTCATGTATACGGATTGTTCCTGCTTGCTCATAATATCAACCACGAAAACATATACACGCTCCGAAACCATTCAATATGGCGCTCTTCTCTATCTGCCCACTGCGCCCTGCCGCCCTGCTTGCCGGGCGCGGCGGCGCACCGGGACGACACGCGGGGACCGATAACGGCCAAGCCATCGATACTAATTCCGAAACAACATATTTATCCTTACAATAATTTGCACATGCTGTTTATAATTGCAGCAACGCCCATCATCAAACCCGGCGCTACCACAACGCCCATCATCTCAACCGAGCGCAACTATAACTAGGCGTTGTTCCCATATTACATACAAAAAAATACTCAACATACGCTGGCGCCATATCATCATAGCATTCCTACACCGATCATCGGCGCGCGGAGTCGCGGAGTGTAATATACACCCCTCCACATAAGTTTGGGGTCCCTTTTCGGAAGTCTCAAGACTTCAGATTGGAAGTCTAGGGAACCTCAACGTAGGGTATATGAGATGAAACCCTGGAACCTCAGAGGGTTTTATAAGACCTGCATGACGAGTGGCTCAAACCGAAGCTTAATGCCCTTTGACTAGGGTGTCACGCTGCACTTGGTGCGTGGATGGGCGTCGCCTGCAACTGCACAAAAACGAGGGTCGGTATCACGCACACGCCGACGCGCGTGAATAGACAACCAAGCGGCGGGATGGCCATGAACACGTGAGGAAACACATTGGCGAGGGGCTCGGGTGCACTTGGTTGGGGTGCAGCCGTGTGGGCGGCGGCTAGTACATGTCGCGTTGCGATACTGACATGGCATCAGTGTTGGCCACGCTAAGCAACAACCCCTTGGCTTTCAGACGCTATAACTTCTCAGGGTTTGCTCAGAAAACTTTTAAAAAATACACGCAATTCCTCGTTCAAATCTGCGTCGAAATCAATCTTCCAAAATCAAAAAATCGATTTTTAAAGCCCCGGAAAAATCTCCAAAGATGATCATCCAAGTTGCCCCTCACTGCCTCATGTGCCCACCCATGTCGGGCGCGTGGCTTTGCGCCAAGTGCGTGTCTAAGCCCCATACTCGGTTGCGCGAGAGCGTTATGTGTGTGGATGACCACGGACCACCAACAGTTGGCATGTGCCGCCTCCTAGCGATACACACATTTATCAGCCAAAATGCCATTTCCCACATCATTTTTCAAGGAATTTCATATTGATAAAAGTCCACGCCCCTACCGCGCCACCCCGCCCACGAAACGGTGCAACTGGCATTCCACCGCGCGCCCCCATAGTAGAGCATTGCCCTACGCCAAGAGCGCCTCTCCTACATGCGTTCGTCACAGAAACAGCAGCATTTTCACCCCAAAACTGCTCGCCAGAGTAGTGGCCAACTTGTCGTTGGGGTGTCACGTCGTGCCTATAGCGACATGCTTTCAGTGCCTACACGCACGGTGTGTGCAATTTCATGCCAAGGGCCGTATTCACCGAGTTTGTGCGACGAGTGCCGCAATTTCCATAGGTCTGGACGGTTGGCGCAACCCACAATTTTCCGGCGCCAACGCATCATGCACCGATTTCGCGTTTTTTAAAGGGCGCCCACAAATGGTCGTGTTGTCGCGCGGGTGGGTATAAAGCGCACAATAGGCGTTTGCCCGAACTACTCCCAATTTCCCACTGTAGTTAGCATGTATGCACATGCAGCCGGCGTTACCCTCGCCCATGCATGCGCTTTGCGATCGAAAATGCAAAACCCGGACTTATGTGGAGGGGTGTATTTGAAAGGCTCGCTGCGCGCTCCGAAACCATATCATTGAGCCCCCGGCGAAGCTTGCAGGGCGGCCGGATCTTCTCGCCTCGCGCCTCATCGTCGTCTACGCTGATGACGACAGCGCGCGCCAGCGCTATCATGTGGGTGACCATCAGCCGCACCGCCCGATAATCGCCGACCCGCGCCACCATCACCCGCTGTCGCTACGGTACCGGTGTCGTTCTCACGACCGCGCCAATAAGAAGCGTCCCTGTCGCAGGAGGCCCCCAGCAGTGTCCAGCATCACTCCCTACGCAGCGCCGCGCTCTACCCGTGCAGCAGCACAACCCTACGTCGCTGCCCACTGCCGCCGCGACGCCCCCCGCCCCGACGGTGCCTGCGGGCGGAGCAGCCGATTCGGGTCGTAGTCACGAAAAACCGACGAAGTCGGTCGTGCACCCCCCCCCCCCCCCCCCCCCCCCCCCCCGGCGGGATGGCTGCGCCCGCGGTGCCGCCTAATGGATCCGCGCCGGAGCCGTACCTGCCGGAGAGCTTCCGGCGGCTGCAGGAGGTGGAGCAGGTGGGGCACGAGCACTCCGAGCACGAGCACGGGCACTAACCTGCTGGCCTCCAGCATGGCAATGGCTCCGGCGTTTGCTGAGAGCCCGTCCTTATTCCCCCCCCCCCCCCCCCCTTCCACGCTGGCAGAAAATCGTGGGCTCCATCGAGATAGTGGCACAGACCATGGAGGTACCCCCCCCCCCCCCCCCCCTCCCTTCCCCCCCATCGTCCCGTCGGCCCCGTCGACCCCGCCCTAAGTAAGGACCTGCATTGCGCCGGCTCACTTTGGCGACGCTTGCCGGAGCAGGAGCTGTCGCGCATGGGCAGCGCCGGCAAGGAGAAGACGGCGGGGCTGTGCCAGCAGTACCTCGAGAACATCCGGGTGAGCCGGGCCCCACAGCCCGCCGCGCCGCACGGCCCAAGCAGAGGGCACCCGGCGCCAGTGAGAGAGTGCCCTTGACCCCCCTTCCCGCACCCCCGGGTCCTCACGCAGGACATCAAGGTGGCGCTCAACGAGGCCATCCTCACCATCCCGGACGGCATCCCCAACAAGTGCTCCGACTACGTCTCCAAGTTTGCCGCCATCACCGCGGCCACGCAGGTGCCCCACCTCCCCCCCTCTCCCCCATCCCCCGGCGCTGGCACCGCAGCCAGGCTGTGGGTCCGCCTAGGCATCACTGTGCTGACCCTCTCGCGAGGAAGGAAGAAACACGTCCGTCTGGAAACGCATCAGAGCACCCCACGCGTAAAGGCACGGAATCTCCGACGCGATGGTGCCAACCAGTAGGGCTGGGCGCACGTCCATCTGGAGCCGGCTCAACCCAGCCACGTTGGTTAACTCCCGGGTAACATACAGCGGGACCGCCCCGTTGCGCACTGGCATGGGCGGTGTAGCGCACTCAAGCGGCAAACCCCCGTGAAGATCAGGCAATGTACGTCAAGTCCACTCGTGCAGGTTCCCCCGTCATGGCATCTGTATGCGGTGGCTCACGTTCCGTTTCTGTAATGAACTCAACGTCGACATCTTGTTCTTAAGTGACTTATCTTGGGAACCTCACATATCTTGGTAGACCCCCGACAGCTGCCTGAATCCGGAGGTTCCCTTCCCTTGATTAAGCCACATCGTTCCGGGCGGCTCTGAGCTGCCGCCTGCGCGGTGCGCCCCACAGGTGGACGTCACGCTGCAGCACCTGGAGGCCATCGAGGCCGTCATCGCCACACGCGCTGTGGGTGGGAGCGGGCCGGAGGCGATGGAGGAGGGCTGAGGGCGCGGCGCAGGGCGCTTTCGGTAGTGGTGGTGGTGCCCCCGGGGGGAAATGGGACACCCTAGGTTTGCCCTAGGTATGCCCTAAAATGACCTAGGTGTGCCTTACAAAGCCCTAGGTATGCCCTATATTGCCCTAGGCTATGTAGCACTGCGTGCGCAATGCTGTATGCGCCACATGTGTGCCGTGGGAGCGCCAGTAGGCCGTGGCTCACTTGCCACGCCGGGCAGGCGCGTCCCATGTCCGCCGGCCCGCTGTCTATGCGGCGCCTGGAGCATGAAAAGGACCCGCCGGGTGCCTCCATCCGGGCGCGATTAGACCCCCCCCCCCCCCCCCCCCCCGCCCTCCCCCCCCAGCTTTTAAACTCAATGCGGCGGCGCGGCGAGCGTGCGCGTTGAAAGGGCCGAGCCGCGGGGGACTTTGGCGCACACACTCTCAGAACATCGCGCCCTCCTCATTCCATTGATCGGTGGCGCAGCAGCATGTGAGGTGGGATCCACCCGAAGCGAAGGGCGACCGCCCACGCATCACGGCCTCTGCCCTGTGGAGGAGCCCTCGGTGCGGCATGGCTCGCTGATGAAATTGAGCGCCAACCGCCGGAGGCCCTGTTGCTCCGCAGCCGCCGGCGCCGCGTGCGCGTCCTCTTCGGCCGGCGATCAGTGGCATCGGCATGTGGCGATACGGTGGACACCCGTCTTGACATCGCCACTCGTCCGCACCGAGCGCGGAGCCAAGCCATGCAACCACCACTGGCATCGCCGGGGGCAGCGGCGCCAATGGATCCCTTTGCACCCAAGGAAGGATGGGAGCGGACTTGCGCGTGGGGAGCGGGACCAATCGCTTGGCTCCTCTGCCGGTGGAGAGGGGGACGAGCGCCAGGGCAGCTACACCCCTGCCACAAGCCCCGCGACCCCGTGCCATGGAGCATGTCATCAAGTTCCCGCGCGCACATGAGCCGCCCCCGCGCCCAGAGTGCCAGACGCCGCGACTACATGTTGCGCGTGTTATCCCACCCGGGACAGTCGCGGGGCCCTGGTGCGGCTGGGATGCGTTCCGAGTCAGGCTCACCACCCACAAACATGGGGCGCTCCTATTAACTTCGGCGACTCGGGCGATTGGGCTGGCGTTCTTAGGAGCAAACTTGACCTTGAGAGGACTACATTGCTAGGTGCAATGCCACCCAGCAGGGGCAGCAGACCCTACGCGGGGCCATGTGGCCGGGCCGTGAGACAGCTGGCGTGTGTAGTTGGAAGACTGGCAACTGTTGCGTAGAAATTAGGAATCGGGATTTCCCTACAACTGTATTCCCGCTTAGGCTTCGATGCTCAACATGCCAGCTGTCTTACGGCCCGGCGGCACAAATCTGCATAAGGGACATCTATTACAGTGCGTAGCGTGCGACCCTCTTAAGGCCAGGCCCCTCAGCCACATACCCCATCTCAGTTGTATTTTCCTTTTTGTTTTTTGTAAACCCCCTTCCCGCCCCTACCCATACCCTATTAACTCTGGCCAGGCATTCCGCCTCGTGCTACAAGAGCCTCATACGAACCCAGCCAGTCACCCCCGAACGATAGCTGGCGCCCGCTATCCTGGCGGACTTACATATAGTTGGAGGACTGGACTGCATGCTGCATGCTGCGTGCAATGTCACCTAACGGGGGCAGCAGACCCTATGCGGGCTCAGGTAGTCAGCTGGCCTGTGAGACGGCACTGAGGCAGCTGGCGTGTGCAGTTGTGGAAGACTGCCAGGTAAAGTTGCAAGGAATTTCAAATTACGCGTGTTACACCTCGCTAGCTAGAGGCGAAAAACACCCGTGCCCTCATGGAGCCGACGCCCATTCGGGTTTTCACGGCGGTTGAGAAAATTGAGGACCCCACGCCGGGATGACCACAGCCTTGGTCCGGTGTGTCGCCGCACGGCGGCCGCTGGGTCAGGCCCGATCGAGGAGAAGACGTCTTGACTTCGTAGCTCAGCTGCTGGCGCCGTCCGCCTTCTGGCCGGGGTCCGGCATGGGACCGGCCACCGGGACGGGGCCCTGGTCCTCGATCGTAAACTCCTTGCGCGCGGCGGCGTCGTCCAGGCCGATCTTCTCGTCCAGCTTGGCCAGCAGGGCGGCGAGGATGCGGTGGACCACCACCGCCGGCGGCGCCCCGCTCTCCGCGTCCGCCGCCGTGCTACCCGCTAGCGGCACCTCGATGTCCGCGCGGCCGTACTTGCGGCCGCGCTCCTCCAGCAGGCCGCCCAGCCGGGCGAGCGTCTCCGCGTGCTCCTCGCTCTCCGCGCCGTCGCCCGCCAGCATCGGCCGCGCATCGGTGCCGTCCGCCACGACGCGCCGGGTGAGCAGCTCCGCCTCGCCCTGCAGGTACACCACCACGCCGTTGTGCAGGTACGACCAGTTCTGCTGCGCCACGACGGCGCCGCCGCCCGTCGCCACGACGCACGTCTTGTACGCGCCCAGCTCCGCCAACACCTGCGCCCGGTTTCGAGCAAGTCAGGGGCGATGGGGCCGGGACTAAATTACACGCCGCGGCGCACCCAAAAAACACCGGCAATAAAAGCCTCATAAGATTGATGGGGTTGCATGCGATCTGTCGGCTCGTTCTCGATACTCGAACAGTTTGGACAGGTGTGTTGTAACCATTACAATACACTTTAAAGTAGACTATTCTACTCTAATAGACTGATTGTACTCTAATAGACTACTCTGAATAGTCAGGTTCAAAGTAGCCAGTCTATTTGACTACTCTATTAGGATGGGAGTTGGGCAATTATAAATGGAATAGAATAGAATATAATAGAACATGTCTTAATAGTTTGGATTAATTCAACATACAACTGACAGATACATCACAATCGAAAAGCATTAAGCACATTGTTTGAGATTGCATTGCCCACTTATTCAGGAAAAGTATGCATGCATTGTTTGAAATTGGACAGCTTATACCCCCAGGAATGGGGACTGATGTGCGCAACGTACAATAATCAGAAACAACGTCAGGGATGGGGAGTAATTATCCTGGCAACGATTGCTTTACTGGTAATAATTAATGGCAACTATTACTTTTTTCCCCGCCCCCTAGACTACAGGACAACAATTACAATGGAACTTCAGCAATAATAAGAAGGGAGAGGAATAATACCAGAATATAATAGAAATAGAAAAAACGCTAGAAGGGTGGCAAAACACGGCACCGCCGTTGAAATTTTGTTGGCCACAAACGCGCTACTAGTATCTATAAATGGTCATATTTTACGTCTGGCAGGTTGGGCAGATTATTATTGCGGTGTATTTAATACTGCGCCGTTACCCTTTTGTTGTACAGGTACACTCTGAGGTTTCAGAGGGGGAGGGTGGGAAGGGGGGCAGGGTGGGGAAGGGGGGGGGGGGGGGGGGGTGCAATCTCAAGTACCGGAGCAGGGTGCACAGGCTGGTGGCTCGAAACCACCACGCATGTTGCCCGATGCACTCATACCCATATACATACATATCGCCAAGCATATCATCAGCATTTGAATGCCGTAGTCGCTCCATGAATAACGCAATCACTTTCTCATGTAATAATGGTGCATGCGCATGCCCCCCCCCCCCGGGCCCCCGCTCGTTTACATCCCAGACTGCAAAGCTTCCGGAACTACATGTGAAGCTCTGTGTCGCGTCCCACGCGCAGTAGCGCATGCGCAACCCGGTGTGCCCCTCTAAGTAGTACGCTTGAGTACTCCGCAACAACAGATAGCAAATGTGCGTGTTGGGGGGGAGGGGGGGGGGGCAATGGTTCGCGACCCCACCTGCGTCTCCAGCTCCCGGAAGGCGGCCTCCCCCTCCTCCTCAAAGATCTCGGGGATCTTCTTGCCGGACAGCTGCTCAATGAGGTCGTCCGAGTCGAAGAAGCAGTACTTGAGCGTCTTGGCCAGCAGCTGGCCCACGGTGCTCTTGCCGCTGCCCATCATGCCCACCAGGAACAGGCTCACGCCGTCCAGCTTGAGCACGCAGTCCGCCGCCAGCCGCGCCACGTCGTCGCTCAGCGCGTTGAAGTCCTCCTCGAGCGACAGCTCCGCGCCCTCCTCACCCTCCGCCGCGCACGCCACCGGGCGCGGCTTGACGCCCGCCAGCTGGGCCACCCCGCGGCGGCGCAGGTGAGCCGCAGGGCTGGGGCTGGGGCTGCGGCGGCCCGCCAGCGGGCGCGCGGCGCGCGCAGCATGGCGCGCAGAGGGGGGCGCGCGCTGGTGCCGCCGCAGGGTGGCCACCGCCGGGGCAGCCTGGCGGGCACGGACAAGCCACACAAGCAGTCAGCTCGGCGCCCCTCGCCCAGGCGCACCGAGGCCGGGAAGGCCACATGCAATCACAACAGATAACGGCTGAAAACGTGCCGTATGTATGATATCCGGATTGAACCTCCTCAGCAAGGCTTCTATTGTGGGAATCGATAGCCGCTCTATCAGCATTCAATAGTAGACGGGTATGCGAGTCAATCTGCACCGCACCAAGTGATTAATGTGGGAACCAATGACTGTTATTTCAGCCTATTAAATCCTCTTCCGCACTATATAGAAACCTAATACTGGTCCAGGCAGAAAGGAGCCAGCATGGCCGCCGCCACGCCCAGCTGCGCGTTGGCGTAAACGTCGCTGGCGGCAGGCTACCCGTGACCATGACAGGCGAAGGCTGCCTGGGTGGCAGCCGGGAGCTGTGCAGTGCCCCAGCTGCATCGGGAATTGGCATGATCCGTATCGATCCGCATGTATCAGCAGCATGCCATGCCATTCCATGCCTGTATATCTGTATTTATGGCTGCTTGTGTGTCGTATGTATGAGCAGTGTGGCGCCGCCAAGCTATGTGCAGAGCGAAGCACACGCAGGGCCATGGCACCCATAGCCTAGGCAGGGCTCCGTTACTGCGCGCCCAATGAGATGACAGTAAGGCACAACCGGGTGACAATGACGCACGTGCCCTCCAGCCACCTCATGCACCTCAGAATCCACCTGGCGGTTTCCCCGCCACATTTTAGCTCCCCTCCCTCTCTGCCCCTCTGGCTCAGTGCCGATGACGGCGAGAGGGGGGGGGGGGGGGGGGGGGGTTCATGCCAGGGCATACAGCTTGAGGGCGCGGTCCCTGTAGGTAAGCGAGCCCATCGATGAGACCCCACCCCCTCTCCCTCACGTATTTCGATTGGCATCATCCCCCGAGTGCGCTCCGTTTGCCAGCTCACCCCAACCATAGGCTGCAGTGCTCCCTACCTGCGCCAATGCTGAGTTCGCCATCATCTCCGCGCTCGGTGCGGCTCGTGAAACCAGTGCTGTCCCGCCTGTAAAGCTTCGGAGAGTGTCTGCGAGATGAGCTGCGCGGCTAGGAGAAAGCAGGGAGTGTCAGCCCGCGTCGCTGGCGAGAGTAGTTCGATACAGTGCGCCGACGTGGCGGCGACGACCGTTTCGCGAATCATGCGCCGCCTTGCCTTGGCGCCGGGCTCATGCTTCGAGCTCGCCCGCCAACACGCTGCGCCACCGCCGCCGTCGACGTCCTCGTACAAACGAACCAACATTCACCGTGCGATTTCGAAATCAGGGAAAAGTTAAAAAGTAAAAAACTCATTCTAATTTAGTATATTCGTACCATTAAATTACGCGATCTGCCTAGCTGGACGACAGGGTGCCACGTCGCTTCTCTGCGCGCCATCGATCGATGCTGCGGATAAACTCATTGCATCTCAGCCGCTCACCCCGTTTATCCTCGCGCCCAAGCTGCGAGTTTCTCATCGGACAGGCGGGCAGCAGAAGGCTGACGACCTGCACCGGCGTCGCCGGTCGCAAGTCCCAGATCAGCGCGTCAGCAACCCACATAGCCCACCACCTCATCCACAAGCGCCTCCTGGGCTGACTTCCCTCCGAGGCCCTGCGTACCGCGACGGTGCAACTTTTAAACCGGGCGAGGCGCGGCAACCGGTCCAACGGGGCGCATCGGCTGAATTGCAATGGCGACGGCGACGACGAGCCGGACGTCGGGCGCTCCCCTCACAGGCGGTCAGCATCTCGCCGCCAGCCGTGCCCGCTCGTGTAGGCTGGCTCGACCGCAAAGAACCGTTAGTCGACGGCCGGCGGTGGTGATCGCGCGGTCGAGCTCCAGCAGCCGAGGCAGCGAGGGCAGCGAGTCTCCGGTAGCACGCCTCGGCGACCGCACGTACGTCAACTTCACCGGCTTCCCGTTCCCGCTGGGCCCGCTCCTCGACCGCAGGACCTGCTGCTACGAGGTGCGTGCGATGCTGCGGACCCCAGCACATCTCTCTCCTCTCCCGTGAGATGGCGTCCGGGAGGATTGGCCTGGCTTATCAGTGCGAATGGTAGACGACGTGTGAGCGCATGTCGGCACTCGTGTGCTTTTGAGGGCGGGCCTGAGCCCCCCCTTTTGAGGGGGGGGGGGGGGGGGGGGGGGGGGGATTATCGCTACCGTAAATGGAGGTAATGTACTTGGAGGCTTGGTGGTCGTGCATGTGGCTTCTTATTATCAGAGTGAGCATGCCAGCGCAGGTGGAGAAGGGAAGGGTGTGGACATTTGAGCAGGAGCAGAGCCTGGGCTTCACCAACGTGACCACCAACACGCGCATGACGGTCATCAAGCTGTCGACGGGCGGGCTGTGGGTGCATGCGCCCATCGCGCCCACGCGGGAATGCATCCGTCTGCTGCAGGTGAGCGCTCCATACCGCACTAGCGCGCCGTGGCACATTGGACCCAATCCCGGGAGGATGGCCTTGGGAGGAATGCGCCTGGCTGTGCAAGGCCTGTGATGACTCTGAGCATGTGTGATGGGTGCGCTGGGCAGGAGCTGGATGCGCCGGTGGAGCACGTGGTCCTGCCCACATTCGCGTACGAGCACAAGGTATGGTGCGCGGAAAGAATGGCGCATGCCTCTATCCGTTACTCCAGCGGCCTCTTATCCCCCCCCCCCCCCCCCCGCCCCCGCCCCCCCCCCCGCCCTCCCGGCCCGGGTGTGGATGCCATGGTGCTGGTCAGATCTTCATGGCGCCCTTTTGCCGGCGGTTCCCAAAGGCGCAGCAGTGGGTTGCCCCCAGGCAGTGGAGCTGGCCCGTGAATCTCCCCGTGACCTTCTTCGGCGTCCTCAAGCCAAAGGTGCGGCGGCGCGGGGGCGACAGGGGCGCTTGCCGGCGGCGCACGCAGGCACGGGTGGGCACTGAGAGGCTGGCGCTGCGGCTGGGCAGACGCTGGGGGAGAGCGAGGCGCCGTGGATGGAGGACATCGACATGAAGATCCTTAACCCGCCCTCGCTTGGTGAGTACCTGGCAGCTCCACGGGCACCAGCAGCACCACTCATCCATGGGCGGTGCGAGCAAACATATCAGTGATCGCCCCATTTTCTGTCATTATTCAAAGCAATACACTTAGCACAGAATTGGGTTTTTGCGGGTCACAAAGTATCGAGTGTTTTTGCACCATCAAGGTCAAGAGTCCGTGCTATGTTTGTGGTGTGTTCTGATAGATTTCCTACATAGATATACTTTGATTCTCTTCCTGTTGAGGGCGGGGGGGGGGGGGGGGGGGGGGGGGGGACAAAACAATACTATAGCGCGGACCTAACCTGACAGTATATACTACTTTCTTTTTGTATTACACTCATTATGAAGAATTGATGATATTCTTCATTATGAAGAATGATAACGCCGCAGGTTACATTCACAAGTTACACCGGAGCCTGTTGCAGCTTATTGTAGACCGCCGAGCCGATTCTCATGGGTGCTATGCAGGTCTCGCTGAGTATGTCGGCTTTCCAGAGGTGGCCTTCTTCCATCGCCAGAGCCGCAGTCTGTTGCTGACCGACTCGGTCATCTACGTGCCGGCCGACCCACCGGAGGTCATCCGCTTGCAAAACCTGCTGGACGCTGCCACGGACAACCTCATCGTGCAGCTGTCGATGACGCTCGTCTCCGACGTGGACATCAGTGGCTACGACCTGCAGAAGACCGTGGACGACACGCCCGCCTCGCGCCGGAAAGGTGCCCCTCCCTCACCCCTCTGCAAATCCTCCTCAGCCCCCCTGTTTTATCCGTTCTACACGGCACTGTTTTCCATTACTGGTCGGGGAATCCGTTTCGTTTTCGTGTTTAATTTTCAATTAGTCTACATGGATTTATTTTTCATTCTTCACGGGGGTTTATCAAAACCAAAACGTTCATATATATCGTCAGCTCTCTCCTCTGTTTCAGCCTCAAATTGGGCTGTGACCTGTCATGGGATATAACCCTCTGACGGCCCTGCTACCGACGTCAGGTATGGCGTAGATGCGCGCCCAAACGTGTGTGGATGACATATCCGCCGGGTTGCCGTATTCCCACAATATGCGCGACATTGAAACAGTTATATAGTACGCCGCGCTTGAGGATCGATGCGATATTTGTTTACTCCATTTTGGCGCCTCATTTTGCCTCGGTAATGCCTCATTTTGCCTCGGTTTGTCCAGTAATGCATATAGCGAACCCACAGAGCGACAGGCATTGTGTGGGTGAGAGGCTCAGCCTGGCGCATGGACCGGTGCGCAGGCTGGCGGCGCATGACGCTGCAGGTGCTCTTCTTCGGGCCCGAGGACATCTACAACCCCGACGCGTCCTTCAGGGCCATCAGCAACCGAGTTGTTGTCTCCCCCATCGTCCGCAAGCTGGTGTACAACAAGGTGCGGTGGTTGGCCATTTTTTCAGGGGGGGGGGGGGGGGGGGTAAGAGCGTGTTTTAATCTTGCTCGTTCTAAGAATACCTTATCAGAAACTATTTTCTGAATCTTACTAGAAAATCAGAAAATGCATTTTCATTAATAAGAATAGCTTGGAAGAAAAACATCTATGTTCCTTATTTTATCTACAGCCTTTTTAGTGAATATATCAATAGGTTGCATGAAAACATTCAACAAGGGCAGTAACGCTCAATAAGGCCCGATGAGCTTAGTTTGCACAGTAATGACAATCACATGTTTGTTGAGGATTTGTTGTCATCTCCAAAAAAATGTGTTTTTTTCGTCGCTATCTGTGGTGAATCTACACGTCTTCGATATGCTGAGAAGCTAAGCTTTACTGGGTGAGGGGCAAGCCGCTGCTGACAACACGCTGTGCTGTGCCTTTCTGTCCGACTCGGCAAGATCCCGGGGGACGTCCGGGCATGGGTGGACAGCATTGCGGCAGATTGGAACTTCCGGCAAATAATCCCCTGCCACTTTGCGGGCCCCGTGGCATGCAACCCGCGCGAATTCCGGAAGGCGTATGAGTGGCTCGAGGCGGAGAGCGGCGAGTTCGCCAGCGGCGCTCAGGAGGAGCCCGAGGCGGCTGCCCCCGCCCGGAAGGGAGGTCTGCCCGCCTGGTGGCCATTCGCAGAACCACGCGGCAAAGCCTCGAAGCGGAGCGCGTACTTTACTTTTCCGGAGGCGGACATGAAGCTGCTCAATGGCCTCAACAAAATACTCCTCGATGTTGGTGTCTTCAAGACCAAACGCCAGTGAGCTGCAGTGCCGTCCTCGGCAGAGCGGCCTAGCCCTCCAGCAATAGCTCCCCAGCTGTTCGTGAGCGCAGTAAGTAGACGAATGCTGTACCTGCCTTCCGGTCCCCGACTAGAGGCCAATGACACATGGGGGGGGGGGGGGGGGGGGGGGCTGCGGAATGGAGTGCATGTTCAGTCCTAGCAGCTGACCACTTTATTTTAGCACGAGTGGCTTTGCTTAGCACTCTTTGGCAGCATACATGCATGCCAATGTACATTTTTGATATTTTGTGGTAGGTCTACCCATCCCAGGAGGCGCTTAACTGTTTAAAACAATCCACAGCCTGACGGACCAGTCAAGGACACTTGCGCTGAAAACTTGAGCAGCTCCATGGACACTCAAATTCCATGTATAGGAGTAGATGGTAGATGGTAAATGGTAGCTAGATCACCTAGATGTTAGCTAAACCCTTTAATAGTTTAGCTAGTGCCGCTCATTTCATCAGTTTTACTTTTGCGAACTTTCTCATCTACTTTACTCATATCCATTAGGGTTGCCCTGCTGCTCTACTGCCTTCTTTGGATGTCATCTTCAGGCAGAGCAAGCGCAGGCCTGAGCAGCGATTCGTGTATGCTAGCGATTTAAGCAACCGCAGGTTTGCAAAGATACCCCGGGAAGCCGCCTTTAGCAGATTGTCCCCTGTCTACAATAACTCGGCATTCATCTTTCATATGCTATCCTATATGTGTGGTCTGTTTTTAGGCACGTTTAGCCATGCTTGTTGTGCTCGATATTGCCACACATTGTGGCATTGCGCGGCGCTGACAGATAATTCTTCCAGTATGTGCAAAATAACAACTGGAATGAATGATGGCAGCTCCTTGGCGTGCTGGGAGGCTTGCGCATGATATCAGCGTCATATATAAACGCATGCCGTAAAATGGCATGTTTGGTGGTGGCCTTTGGGCCAGGGCCACACCGGTTTTCTGCAGAGATGAAGGATGAGGCAACAGAAGCTCAAGACCGAGAATTATTAGAAAAAGATATAGTTACAATGATTAGTTCCAGTGATTAGTAATTGGTAGTTGGATCCGTTAGGGGACCCAACTGCCAGCAGACCTGGGGCTGCCCCCAGGGCTGTCTAGAAACGCAGTGCGTTCGTTAGAAACGGCTCACTAGCCGGGTCAGCCGGGGCTGTTCCTCTGTTGAGTAGTAATAGATTACACTGGTATGTTACTGATCTACTGATCTGACTAAAAGGCCACCAGCTGCAGTGTTAGGCAGACTGCACTGCCCACTGAGAGCTGCATGTGTTGCGCCGATATTCGGCAGTAGTACTTAGGTATAGTACATACATGGCATAATGTATTAAGGAGCTGAGAGCTCCCCCAGGAGCCCAGCTCCTAGAGAGCCATCAGCAAGCATGTGGCGAACATGCCCACTCTACAATGACCTCATATGGTCATGCAACTCTGGGCACCACCTCAGGAAGTAGTTTAGAGACAGGAGCCGCCAGAATGGTGCTCCACAACATGCTTTATATACTATAATACAGCAGTGCCAAGGTGCACCAGCTAGCATCCCCAGCAGAGCCCGTAGCCGGCAGATGTAGCTGCTGATAATACTAAGGGCTCTGTTGAGTCCGGAGGACTGCAACATATTCTAAGCCACCCGCAGCTGCTGCTTGTCTGCAAGGCAACATGCACCAACTGCAAAATCATCACAACAGCCAGTATTTTCAGTATCTGTAACCACCAGCGTAACAAGTCACCATGAAACTGCGCCTCGCCCCACTACACGACCGTGCATAATCTGCCATGCATCATGGCTTATGGCTCTGGCGGCCCAGCCGCCGACGAATGTCACCTGGGCCGGCACGAGCCGCCACAGAGACCCTCGCCGAATTGTATGAAGAACGTGCTTACGACCTGTATGCCACCTTCACCCCAATGCAACGGGCGAGCTGGCTGCACGACGCCGCCGAAGTCAACCGCGTTGACTGGTTCCATCTGACCAGCCTGGTGCTTCTCTCGCGGGCACTGACCCACCGCGATACCATCGCTCGACTGACAGAAGCCGACCGCACCGCGTGCTTCGACTATACGGGTCGCATTCTACGTCTCTTAGAGGACGACTCGGCCGCTCACTGTACAGCGGCACAAGTTAACGGCCGGAGGTGCCCGTACCGCAGCAGCAACGGCCTCCCCTACTGCAAGCGCCACAGCAACCACGGCCTCCCCTTGCTGGCACACATCGACGACGGTGCTACCGGACACGGGCGCAGCGATGTGTGCTTCGGCTGCGGGCAGCCGAGCGACAACCATTTCTCCGACGAGGAAGCCGACTGCGTCTACACTTTCGCCTGCACTACTACTTGCGCCGCCTGCATCGCGGCTGCCTGCGCCGCCGGGGCACCGGAAGCTGACCTCCCTTCAGCCGCCAGAGTAAACCATAGATCAGGTGGTGCTCTGTGACTGCTGTCCCGGCGTGCGCGACCGTTGGGTGTAAATCCTCACCGACGAGGTTACGGAATCGGGCGAACCGGCTGTCCGACAGTACTATTGCCTGCCGGTACAACCTGTCATGGCTGCTTACCGCCACGATCGATAACGGCCAGGTCCACCTGGCGGCTTAATACCCCACGATGCGAGCATGCGCCGGCGCGTGGTCTCGCGGATGGGATTACCCCCGCGAGGCTACCGCTGGCAACGCCGACAACGAGGGCTCCCACACCGGCGCCAGCCACAGCTCGGGCCGCGCCCCCGCGCTCCCGCGGCCCATGAGCCCGCGGCCCCGGCTCCGCCGTTCACCCTCACCTCTGCCGACTACAACAAACTGGTCGAGCCTGTCGCGGCCCTCACCGGCAAGGTCGACCAGGTTATTAAGGAGAACCGAACCCTTAGGGCCCAAGCCCAGGCCGGCGCGCCTCGCGCCGTCCCGCCGGCGGGTCCGAAACCCCCACCAGAGGCAGCCCTAAGCTCCTACACGACGCCCGCGGAGCTGCTCTCGTCCACATGTGCGACCACCCACCGCTGGGGCAACGCGGCCTGCCGCGCCTACATCGAATCCTACCAAGGCTCCAAGGACCACCTCGACGCGTGCGGCCGCCCCGTCCGGTCTCCAATGCACTACGCCAACCGGGCTTATGGGGCGCAACTCGACCTCTTGGCCGCAAAGCCTACTGCCGACAAGGCCCGACAGTGGCACGAGCTCCACGGCTACCAGCCCCCCGCCAACCCGTCGCAACCCCACCCCGACCGCCACCACTTGGAGGCCTACCACGTCAACATGCTCACATGGCATTGGGAGCTGCTACACGTGGTCGACTCCCCGCTCTTCCACAAATCCTCCGACGGCGAGCGGCACGTGGAGACCATCATGAGCGTCACGAGCCGCATCCGCTTCATGCACGCCGTGCAAAGGCTTTGCGAGCACGGCGACGGCGGCCCCGCCATGAGCTGGCCCTCGGTTTGCGCGTACATGCAACGGTCCACCGCGCGTTCCTGGTCTCTCGAGAGTTGTCCCCGTGCGACCAGTGGTCCCCGCAGCTGCAGTCCAAGTAAATGGAACTGCTCCTCGAGGGGGTAGCTCCGCACATGCACGACGACCTCCAACGTCAACTCATCTCCGGCGCGCGTCACCCTCAACACCAATTGGTTTGACGAGCTCCGCGGCACCGCAAGCCGCTCCCGGGCACAAAACCCACCTACCCCAGGCCGCACCAACCCGAACCCTGCCCCGTGGGGCCCCAAGGCATGCGCCTACCACCTCGGCGACCACAGGACCAGCCAGCACCCGGCGGAAGAGCCGATTACCCAACCATGGCCCAAGTGCCGTCACCTTCACGCGCTGCTTGGCAAGCTAGCCACCTCATGCCCCGCCGGGCCCCCCGCGGACTAGTGACAAGGGCAGACATGGGGCCCGTGGAGCTCGGGTCTCACAGATTCTACCCCTTTAGCTCACCGCTATCCGCTCTGCTGCTGCGCAAGTTTGGCATCGACCACGCCCTACTGATCGTCCGGACCTTCGCGGCGGCTAACGTCCACATCCATGCAGCCTATGCCGACCTGGGCGGCTCTGACTCAAGGCCCATCTAATATGCTGACGGCACGGCTTCTCAGAAGCTGATGCTCGCCCAGCTTGCTGCCGGACTCTGTCTGACTGCCGCTTCGCCTCGTGCTCCTAAAGCCGAGCTACTAGCCTTTCTTGACGGGCTCCGCATCGTGCGGCGCTCCTTCAAACCCTCCGGCTCCCGCGAGGCCGCGAACCGCCGCTACATGTAGCTCGGGTGCCGCGGTTGTAGCGCGCCCCACACGCTGACGTGGACCAACGCCCCACCAGCCACGCCGCTGGCTGGGCGGAATGGTACCGGGGTTCGGCCGGGGTCAACGACAGAATCCGCGGCGTCTACACGCCTGGCATCCGCGTAAACACTACAGCCATGCTGATGGGCCCACATGTGCGCCATCGGACATGAAGGCGCAGCTTCTCGAGGGCGCCCCTCTCCCGTGGACGGGCCGCCCCCCGCACTTCTGCAAAAACAACTACAAGTCGTGCTTGACCGCATCATCGCGCTCGACTTTTGTGAAGGGCCCCTTAACTATACCTCCGACCCGTGGATCGTCAACCCGATCGCGTGCATCATCAAGACGACCATACCGGCGTACAAGGTCCGCGACGTCGTGGACTTAAAACAATCCGGTGTTAATGACTTTTTAGCCGGGTTTTCTGCCATCTCAACGATATCCACGGTGTACTTGAGTCTATGCAGCCGGGGGACGCCCTCGGCAAGATTGACCTCACCGACGCCTTCTTTTGCTGGTCCACTGCCTCTTCGGACTGTGACTACTAAGGTTTCTAGCACCCGCCCACGAAGGAGTACTACCGCTACCGGCTACGTCCCGTTCGGTAATCGCAAGGCCTCTGCTATCAGGTCTTCTCTACTATGCAGTAGCGATGGGCTCATGTCATTCGCGACATCCCTCTGTAGGAGGGTCTCCAAGTCTGCGTACCCGGGCCCCCAAGGCCTCGTGCGCGAAGTTCGACGTCGCGCGCACTTACCTGGATGATTTCCTCCTCAAGTTCGACAGCTCCTTGTCCCAATGGCATCATGGATTCATGGCTTGATGTACATGTGCGTCAACACGCTATACAAAGTACGGCCTCCCGGTCAAACTGGCCAAAATTATACGGTTGTCGATTGGCGTCTTGGGCATTACCCTACTGCAGGTGCACATGGATGTCCTAGATGAGGTCGAACTGCCTCACCCACTCGGCATGTGATTTGATAATGCGGATGGTGTTGCAGCACGCTGTGTTGGCCGCTTGTTGTGTGGCTCCGCGGCCGTGTTTCCGCTGGCCGTTCGGGTGCGTGTCGCCATTATTCGTTGGCTGCCCGCCGGCCGCCGCCATTGGGGAGCCCTCTTGCCCCGTCATCTCCGACTTGTCGACACCGAAAACATGCCGAGACCACCCCGCCACGCCGCTGCCGTCGTCACCGTCAAGGTTCACCCATTCCATGGGTAGGCACTGGTGTGTGAGGCTGGGAGTCGCGTCGTTGACTGGGTCGGGTGGAGTTGTGATGTGGGCGGCAATAGTCGTTTGCAAGCGGATGACCGCCTCACCGCCGCTATGCCGCACACCGCCACCCACCCCGCGACATGGTATGCTTTCTGGGACTTTACTGAGACCCAAGGTGGGTAACCGGCGGGGCTCGGAGGCCCTGCTGGGTCACCCGCCCTGCTATGGGCGGGCGGGGTTGCCGTGAGGACAAAATTATAGTGAAGCGCCTAACTACGGTGGTCGGGCGGGTAGCCTGCCGTGTTCTGTTAAGCCGTTAATATATCAGGCTCTGTGGTTAAAGGGTGACAGCCGGGCGCAGAGTAAGAAAGACCGTATGATTGTGTATATTATCTGGTACCCTTACTACAGGCGTCAAAAGTAGTGAACGGGGTTTTAAACAGCTCAATAATAACTTGATAGATCGGTGCCCCATCGCGGTATAGCGAGCGTTTCGGTACAGGTACCAGGAAAAAATATAACAAAACAAAGCGCCTGTTTTACTTTCGGGCTGCGGCCTTAGCGTTTAAGCGACGCTCTTCGTACGGGCCCACGCCGGAGCGCAGGTTCGATTCGCAATCGGCGCATTTCCTCGTAGTGCGGCGGGCCGCCACGCGCGAGCTACGGTGCGCGGACTGAGCGCGGATTTAGCGGGCGCGGGTGCAGGTGCGGGTGCGGGTGCGACTAAGTATCGCGCACACAATTTACATTTACACTATGATCTTATGTACTGCGCGCTTATTTTGCGATTTTTGCCATTTTATTGCTGACCGGCAATTTCCGTTTTTCCGCTGGTGTGCACGAGGAGGGGGGGGGGGGGGGGGGGGGGGTAATCGCTGATTTTTGAAGCGCATACGCCTAGCGCGGCCATAAACTCGCGACGCAAGATAGCCGCAACATCACCCTGCATTTTTCAGAGTAGGGCATGGAGATTCCTTGGACAACCCTAGATGTACACCGCGTATGTACATGCGGTGTAACGCTTTTGCATCTGGAAGGATGTAGCACTTCACCAATGCTAGATGTAAATGTATATATATCCACCATAGGTCATCTATCGCATTCAATGTGCGACTACTGGGGCGGCTAGCTCGAGGGAAGATGAGGAGAGCGGCAATCCGTTTGGCGACATGTGGCGTGCAACCTGCGCACGGATAGATTAAGACCCGCCCATTTCTTTTGACGCATGTCGTGGGATGCAACATATACAATACTTATATTTTGTATTACTGCCGATTTTATAGGCAAGTCTTTTCAGTTAATTACAACTTTTTAAGTTTGGAGTGTATATGTTTCGCTTTTTGTGTCCTCCTCCCGCGCTCAAAACCTTTGACGGTCGCGCCTAGGGTTTGAGTTCGGTCCAGAGTTGTTTGCATCGTTCTATCGATACATTGTTCCATTTGCGATAGAGTGTATTCTCAAAGCCGCGGAAGGCTTAGAATCTTACGCCCCGCGGCGAGTCCTAAATCATGTTCTGCATATTCTCGATATAGGCTCAAATCTGCGGAGCATGGCGGAGGTGCGCGCACCACTGTGACGTGCGGAACTTTTTGCCATGTCAACTGTTGTTATTTTTGCCATATGCGGAGAGGCGCCGTCCTCATAGACCGTGAACGGCAACCCGCCAAAGAGCCGCGCACCTCTAGGAACGACGAGTATATGCTTAATCACCCGCATTGTAATTAGAATCAATGAATAACTATGCGGCCACTGCGGGTGATCACGCAAGGGGCGTTCTACATCCTACCATGATGTTGATTACGAGGTGAGTCTGTTAGTCTGTCTGTCTATCTGTCGCCGACTTTCGGAACGATTTCACATAGATTATTAGATAGATCGACAATGTATCTGTTATAGACTCCGTCATAATTCATCCGCGCACACCAAAATATTCGCAGCGCTTTTCTGCCGACTACCGTACATGTACCGGTCGGCCGCCCGCCCGGCCGACCGGCCGCCGCCGGTCGGGTAGGTCGTCCTTGTTCCTCAGGTCTACGGGGCGGGCATGGCGCGAAGTGCCGAGCCCGCCGCGTGGACCGGGCCCTCACGCCGGACGCCGTCGTTCGTCCGTCGCCGGACGCCGGACGACCGTCGCCCGTCCGTCAACGGACGCCGGGCCCCGTTTAGGCGGGTCGGCGGACGCGGGGCTGTACAATGTAGCGACTACTACGCTTTATCCTTGCGGCTCTCTGGATTCCACACTCCTGCAATGGGTCAACTTGTATCACATACATCCTTGGGTTGTAGCATGATGTATATGTGTCATGCAAGTGGCGCGCACACAAATGAAAGCTAAAAGTTAACGTACAGCCAAAATGAGTAACACCATATCATACTACACGCGTCAAAAATAATGATCGTGCGGTCGTTAAGCTCAATTTCAAATCGGCGCCCCATCAGCACGCGGTATAGCAAGCTGTTCGGTACCGGTTCGGTACATCACTGTTACACTGCTACTTTCGGGCTGCGGCTGTAAGAATATCGCGCAAAACGCACCAGGCACTGGGTACCCACATGGGGATTTGTTGGGTACATATCCTTACACCCCCCCCCCCCCCCTAGGATGGAGGACCTCCTCCAGCAACGTTTCGGCTTGGATTCGGTGGCGATCCGCATTGGCCGGGTCGTCCAACATGCGGGATATCATATATCATATCATATCATATCATATCATATCATATCATATCATATCATATCATATCATATCATATCATATCATATCATATCATATCATATCATATCATATCATATCATATCATATCATATCATATCATATCATATCATATCATATCATATCATATCATATCATATCATATCATCATATCTTATCATATCATATCATATCATATCATATCATATCATATCATATCATATCATATCATATCATATCATATCATATCATATCATATCATATCATATCATATCATATCATATATCTCTCCACGGGATCGAGCCCGGACCTTATGCGCGCGTAGAAGCACCAAATGTGAGGGAAGGTGCGCGTGGTGGAGAGAGTGAGTGCTATTCCACGGGTGTGATGGTGGAGTAGGATCTGATTACATGCCGACAGGCGCCGTGCCTGATATATCATGTGGCGTGATATGGCCGACAGGGCGCGGGCGCAGCCCGTCATCAGACGGGCGCGCGCTACGCGCCTAATGTGCTATGATGATTATGATTAGTGAGGGTATAGGATATATCCTCACAGCGGCCTTAGCTTTTAAGCAACGCTCTTCGTACGCGCACACGCCCGTGCGCAGGTTCGATTCGCCATCGGCACATCTCCTCGTAATCAAGCGGGCCCGCCGCGCACGGACCACGGTGTGCGGACGGACTTAACGGGCGGGGGTGCGGGTGCGACTAAGTACAGGTACCGCGCACACTAATTTACAGCCACACTATGATCTTATGTACTGCGTGCTTACATTGCGATTTTTGCGCATTTCATCGTTGACCGGCAATTTCCGTTTCTCCGGGGCGCACTAGCGGGCGGGTATCGCCGAGGTATGAAGAGCATACGCCAACCGCGGCCATGGGCAAGATAGCCGCAACATAGTAGGGCATATGTCTACCTAGATAACCCTGCCTCGATGTACACCGCGTCCATGCGATGAAACGCATCTACATCTGGCAAGATGTAGCATTTCACCAATTCTAGATGTAAATGCGTTTATGTCCACCGTACGCCATCGCATTCATTGTGGACTACTAGGGGCGGCCAGCTCGAGGGAAGTTGAGGAGAGCACCAATCGGTTTGGTGACATGTGGCGTGCAGCTTGCGCACGGATTAAGACCCAACCGTTCATTTAATTTTGACTCATGTAGGGCAGACCGCGACGCCCGCTCGCGGACTATCATTTGTACGGTTTTCGTGTTTTACGGTTTGGCAGCAGCGCCCGACACCCCCGTCCGATACAGGTGAGGGTACCGCGCAAGCACCGAATCTTACCGGTAGGAGGCTTTTTAGGCGGCTTGCTGTGTTGATTCCCAAATTCTGGGAAACTGCCCTTTTTGTAATTCACACCGGTATCCAGTAGTACCGGTACCGTACCTCCGGCACTGTCAGAACCTGTACTGGTGTGAATTAAAAAAAAGCTAGTGAGAAATTCACCGCCAGTACCCGTACTGGAAGTATATCTCATACGATGAGTAGTACAGTAAGGTCAAATATAAGGGTACCGTACCCGTAGTAGTGGTCACAATATACGGGTACGGGTGGTACGGACATACGATACCTCTCCCCGAGAACGTTCGCGAAATCGCTGATTTAATTTGCGTCTGGCTTGCTGACGTAAATATCGGATTATTTCGCAAAGCCGTAACTATAAACGTTATCATGCTTATTACGGGTGCCATCACATCATGCCTCTGCTAATGGAGTATGTGGGGGAACACAGACGTGGCATGCTGCGCTAACATGTTCGGCCTGGCCGCTGTATGCACGGTCACGGCTGATCTGTGCATGCGGAGGCACGAACAATATTACATTTGATATTTCCGCCGCCTACGAAGTGGCATTCACTACAACTAATCTGCCGTCGATCCGGTCAGCGGTTGTCACGCAATTCCGTGATGCTGCCAAATGCAGCAGCGCGAGAAGCGGCGCGTCATGTGGAGCGTGCACCACAGCCTTCTTCTCCCGGGTGCCCGAAGCTCCGGCGGATAAAGCTAAGTGTCACATGCTCACTCATACATAACCGTACATCCTGGCAGTATGGACTACCCATCTGCAATGCCTCCACACAGTCCACATATAAAGACGCCTCACGTGTCTAGCACCGGTCTACGCCGTACCCCCCTCACCCCCCCCTAGAAGCACCTCCTAGCAGACCACGGTGAGAGTGCCGCAGTGCTGCGCGCCTACTTGAAGTAGTCGGCGCTGTCAAAGTTGTTCTGCTGGCACCACGTGAAGGGGTCGTCGCCGTTGAGCTCCGGTTCGCCGACGTTGCTGCTCAGCTGGCCCGGGTTCCCGTGCGCGTTGTCGGCGCTGCCGTGGGCGCTGAGCGGGGGGCTCATGGGCCCGGCCTCGATGGGCCCCCCTGGCTGCTGCTGCTGCTGTTGCTGCGACTGCTGGAGCAAGTTGAGCGCTGAGTGGGAGCCGTGCTGGCTGCGGTTGTCGTACAGCGTGTCGCCGTGCTGGCTGCCGTTGCCGACGCTGTGCAAGCTCCCGCCCACCCTGTGCAGGATACTCCCCATCCCGCCGTTGCCGACCGCGGCGTGGTAGCCGCCCGCGCCGTGGTAGCTGCCGCCGGCGCGGTGCTGGCTGACCTCGGCGATGCTGCCGCGGTGGGCCTTGTCGCCGGGCCCGTGCACGCTGCCCCCGACAATCAGCCGCTCGCCGCCATGGTGGCTGCCCTCCAGAGCGTACGCCTCCGCATGGATACCTTGTTGCTGCACAAACAGGGAGCCGGAGCGGGGCGTCATTCAAGATTACAGCATCCAAGCCAGGCCAAGGGCGCAGGGTTTGAACTGCAGACTAGGGTTAAGAGTAGATTAGGGTTTCAGCTCAGGTTTTCAGTAGGTTTTCAGTAGGTATCAGCTGGCATGATGACACCGGTGCTACCAGGCATGCTCATCGCCGTTCCTCAGCCATGCCGGCCGCGCACCCACCTGAGCCAACATGCTGTTCAGGATGTCCGAGTTGGCCAGCAACTCGAGCCGTGCAGGCGCCGTGGCCGGGAACCCTTCGCTCCCCAGGGCGTCCATCCCTAAGCACGTGCTGACACTGCCGTGGCGGCTTGGGTTGTTGGAGTTGCCTGAGAAGAGCCGGGGAGGGGGGGGGGGGGGGGGAGGCTGCAGCTTGAGCAGGGTGGAAGGCATACATAACTAGGTTTTACTCATGAGCCCCAGGAAACACCCTTATCTGATATATATATATATATATATTATATTTATATATATATTATATAAAATACATATATTTATATGTACATACATATATCTGGAGGTCTGAGCTACCCGTAAACACTTTTAGCGGAAAATTGACTTTTTGCCCCCCCCCCCCCCCCCCCCCCCCTCCAAACACACACACCTCTTTCCTTCCCCGGCGAAGATGAGGATAGTGTTGCAGGTTACTAATATTAAGCAGGGTAAACCACACAATCATCGAATTCTCGAATAAACCACACAATCGCTGACACAGTGCGCCAAAACATTTGATTATCTGTGTGTCCCCCGAATTAAATGGTACGAAGTACGGATGTTTGGTTTTGGGGGTTCAAACTACACAACCCTAAATGGTGTGTGCCTGGACATTCTATCCCTATAATATAGTTCCACATACTTGGGCAAGGGACCTACTACCCTAGGTAATTCAGGATCGCGGCAAACCCTATCTCACAGTCGTGACATGACCTCTGCCGCAGGTTTCGGCAGCCACTCACCTCCCCCCACGCAGTGCATGCCGTTGCCCCCCATCCCCGCCTGATGCGACGTGGACGCCATGCTCATGCTCATCGAGCTGAGTAGCCCCCCGGGGCGGTGGTGCGACACGTTGGAGACCGGCTGGGAGAGATGCATCGCCTGATGCATGTGACTCATCCCGCCGTTGCGGCCTGCGGCAAGGAGCGGGGCATGTGGCTCAGACAGAGGGCCATTTCCTGGGCGAGCAGGTCGTGCAGAGCTTACCCCAGGACAGAAGCGAATGGGCCGGGCGAGGGGGGATGTCTCAGAGAGCCTACTCCTCTCGAGGGGGGGGGGGGGGGGGGTACCTGCGTGCATGTCGTGCATGTCATGCATGCGCTTGAGCTTTGTGCGCTGGATGAAGACGGCCGCGTGGGAGAAGATGCCGTCGATGATGGGCTTGGAGCTGCAGGCGTAGGAGCACAATCAGCCACAGAAAGTGGGGGGGGGGGGGGGGGGGGGGCCAAGTGATGGCCACATGCACCGCAGTCTCGGCTTCCCCAATTTGGCTTCTTTGGGCTATTTGGTTTTGGAGTTTCACAGTGTTTTTTAATTATGAAACTCCAAGACCCTATAGCCAAAAAAACCAAAGTGCGGAAGCCGGATACCTCAGAGATGTTGGGGATATTTAGGATTCAAGTGTATGTTGGGGTTCTAAGCGGTTTTGGAGCCAGCGGGCTTCTCATTGGCGGAATGCATTGGGGGGTATTAATGACATCAGAAGTAAACACTTGGATGTGGGGAAAGGGGAGGGTACTTGTCAACGGAGGCGATTTTGAGGGAGAAGTACTGGTACGCGTCCTGCAGCTGCGGGATGGTGCCCATGAACTCCTCCAGCTGCTTCACGTACTCCAAAAACTTGCGGATCTCCGGCTCGCTCAGAAACTCCTCCAGCTCGCGCCACTTGGCCAGGAAGGAGGGGTGGTGGACGGGCGGCAGCTTGGCCAGCAGCTTGGCCTGAGCGACGCAGAGAGCGGACGGCATACTGTCAGCCCCTGTGAGCGCGCCCCTGCCCCCTTTGCTGCACCAACTGGCCACTGACTATGATGCATTGTTGTTAAGGGGGGGGGGGGGGGATAACACCCGTGGCATATTGGTACATAGCGGATCCAAAGTAGTGCGGTTACTTCAACGAGCAGTAATAGTATGAGGCAGTATAGTAGTAGTATGAGGCAGTTCATGCCTTAGCTGTCTGCCCTTCCTGGGATGGTGGTAGCAGTGCCCTTTAACCACCTACAGCTCCGTGTACTGTACCTACCACCTGCTGCTCTTTCTCAGTCAGCTCCTGCTCACACCGGACCAGACACAGCGACCATCCCCCCCCCCCCCCTTCCCCCCCCCCCCCCCCCCCTTCCCCCCTCCCAGTGGCCCCATTCCCATCCCCCCCCCCCCCACCCCACCCCCTCGCCCCCTGGGTCGCAGCCCATACGCATCCCGTGGTGTGCCCCATCCGCTCCCGAGCCAGCCAGCGCCCACCTTGAGGCAGTCATTGGAGCTGAGCGGCACCCCCGTGGAGTTCAGGTGCGCAAATATCGCCGGACCGCGCTCCTTCCCTTTGCAAAGCACCGCCACGACAAAGCACTTGGACAGGATGTGGACGATGAGCCGCTCTGCGTTGAGCGGGCCTGCGACGCAGCGCGCGACAAGGCACAGTTGGCGGCTTGCTCGCAGCAGCATGCTCTGCTACATACAAGGGGGGAGGGGTGAAGAGCAGGGCAGACCGGGCGCAAAGGGCAGGCGGGCGGCGGGGGCAAGCCAGGCCAGGACGCACCGGCCTCGGTCTGCAGGATGGTGTCCAGGTGGCGCTTCACGTGGGCGCCCACTTGGTAGAGGTGCCACATGAGCTTGTTAGGCATGGGCACCACGTTCGAGTCGTGCTGCCCCCCGGGCCCCACTTTCTCCGCCTGCATGACGCGGAAACAGCAGGTGCGCGCGCGCATGTGTGTGTGTGGGGGGGATCGCATCAGCCACCTCAGACGGGGCCCTGCGGCAACGCGGCACAAGCCATACAGTCCTTCTACAAGCACGGCATGTCCGTGTGCAAAAGCGAGGAAAGGACACCTCGACAAACATGACAGGCATGTAGTTGTCCAGCAGGTTCTCCTTGAAGAATTTCTGGCGGCAAGATACCATAGGGGGGAAGGGGGGGGGGGCGTCAGCTGGGCAACCACGTACGGCAGAATGCGCCCCAGCCACTCCTGGACCTTGCGGCCCACGCAGCACTCACAAGACACCACGCAGGAGGGCGGCTGTTGGGGTAGCGGGCGGCCGCACCGAGACCGCCTGGTGCGCAAAGTTGAGGCGGTACGTCACCCATGGTGTGCCGTCCGAGTTTGTGCCTTGCTCATGGCACAGGCAGACAGCCAGGTATGTCTGAGACACAGAGCGCGAACAGGTCAGAGCCAGCTTCCAGGACACTGTGCGCTGGCAGCGAAGCCCAGCCTGACATATAAAGGGGACTGTCGCTCGCAGCGCAAGTTTTTTTTTCGTGGTTTGTTATTGTGGGCGTCTTTTCTGCCAGCGCGCGGGGTCGTCTCGGAACTCGAGGACCGAGGTGGTCGCACGCACCCGCAGCTCGTGCAAGCCGTTGACCTTGGCCCAGTGGTGCAGGTAGGAGAGCACCAGGAAGAGGGTCACCATCCGCTGCTGCCCGTCCACCACCTCAGGTGGTCTGGGCTGCTCGCCTTCGTTCGCCTGCGTCGAGCCGCGACTGCTCAGAAGGCGCTCCGCATGGGGGGGGGGGGGGGGGGGGGGGCAGGATGCAATTGGAAGAGGGGGGGTGGGGGGGGGGGGGGGGGGTCCGCGAAGCCGCCTGCCTCGACCATGCGAATGGGCGGAAATTCTGAGAGATGCGCCACGACGGTGTAGCCCTTTCTCATAGTCGAAAAGGACGGCGGCCTTGCGCCGAGGTCGAGCCGAAACCGGGGCCGATACCGGTACGAACTCACGACGGCGGAAACAACCCAAATAAGCCCCACCGCACCTGATGCGCAAAGGTGAAGGTCCCGAGAAACTGCTCGCTGCCGCCTTGCGCGGCCATCTTGAGGTCCTCCAGCAGAGTCTGTACCTGCATTGGGGCAGACGGCGCCCTGTCAGGCGCGCAGGCGCATCGAGGGGTGACGGCGGCTGCAGTTGCAGATCGATAATACGTCCCAGTACCTTTATACTACGGAATCATTAGTACATATAGCAGTGTTTCAGCCCCAGTGACCGGGACGACAGCCCCCCACGCCAGCAGTTCCGTGACAGCCGGTCGTTCCGACCCGCCGCCGCAACAGCTTGCAAAATCGTTACCAGCAAGTACCAGTACCTGAGCCACTGGCCAGGAGAAGGCGCGGGTGTAGTCCGGGATCGTAAAGATGGAGGGCGCCCCAAAGATGTCGCCCACCGGAGCCTGGCAAGGGGCGGGTGGGGACACGCAAGACATGATAAGGACGCAGCATGGTGTCTGCCCCTGCATGAGTCCGTGTAATATGCGGGCTCATTACGGAAATACGGTTCATGTGCGAATAGGTGTCAGTGCCGCCCGCGCCTCGGTTCACATACACCATACGCATATGTGGCAGTTTCGGCCCATCACCTGCGCTATGTGGTAGTCTCGGCTACCTGCGCCCGATAGAGGGCCCTGGGGTCCAGGTGCGGCCATGCTGATCGGGCGCTACAGGGGACCGTGGCAGAAGATGTTCAAGGCGCGCACTGGCCGGGGACAACGCGAGCAGAGATGCCTCTCCCGCCGCCCTGCGCGCCTGTTGGGCTGTATACTTTTGCTCTGCGGCCCCTCGCGCACCCGAGGTAAAAGTCGCCACAAGCTCCAAATATAATTTATGCGAACCGCCCAATACACGGGTAGCAGCTTGAGGTGCGGCAGGGGGGTGGCCGGGAAGTCCGCGTCGAAACTCGTCCTTCGTATGATGCCAGCCGGTGCTAAGCAGCCCCGCGGGCAAACTGGAACGGTGTCTGGCTCCTGCGCACGCGGGTTCGTCGCTACCTGTGTACAGGGTACAGGTACCTCCATACCCGTACGAGTACCCTTACGGGCAGGCGGCGGGCTCTGCACTCCAGGGCTTCAGCGACTGCGCTATATCATCTGCCTGCTCTCCGCGGTACTCACTCATAAGGCCACAAACGCAATATTACCGATTTTTCGAAATATTTTGGTATTTTGGTACTTGCTGAGGCCGAAAAATACCAGAATACCAAAATACTCATCCCTGACGGAATTTAGCGAAAGGGGGAAAATGTCGGAGGAGTCCGCAGGCGGGCGGAGGCGGAAACCGGGAGGGCGCTGCCGAAGGCAGCGCGCTGGAAGATGGCAGACAAGCTGCTGGTGGCTGCCCTAAGTAGCTCCCCGGCCGGGAGCGCAGGGCTCGCGGGCGACGGGACACCTCGTATTGAAACCCGATGGTACCAGTTATTTAACCGGTTGAAACTACAGACGGACCATACAAGTCGCACTAGGACAGTTAAATTGTTAGGAAACCCCATAAACACGTTTAGATCATTTCAACATGCAATCGAGTCTGGTTTTGCCACTTTACACGCGGTTCATTAACGACTGCGAGCGTGCTGGGCAGTCGGCAAGCGTGCCGACTAGACGAAGGCAGAAGATGTCATGAGTTGAAGGGGTCTCGCGCTGAGAGGTTACGAACCTCGATCGAGGCGCAGGCGCAGAATATACGCGGACGGGAGATGACGCCGGCGCGACATAGGCCGGACGTGTCGCGGAATTAAGATGGCGCCGTCGGGCGTGGAGCACGAGCCGGAACTGCATGTCTCGCCAGTAGAAGCAGAGGTAAGAAGCGGCCAATTTGGCGACGAGCGCCCAGCAAAGCGGCGGCGGAAGCACCAGTAGGACAAGTACAGCTGCGCGCACGAGCGCGCGGGCGCGCCGCGTACAACTGGGTGAAGTACAGGTACATATGTTGTACGCGACGCGATGGTAACTGCACATGTAATGGCGATGCACGTTACGAGGGGTGGACACGCAACAACTCGCGATGGCAGCGGTGTAAGGCCGCTGCCATCACCAGCGGTAGTTGATTCGCCGCCTCGCGTAAAGAACGGCGGGTGAAACGCACGACGCTTCGAGGCGCGGGAACGTGGGACCATATGTAGTCGTGTCATACCGGCTCTTAAGTGTGTCGGGGTCGGTTGTCGACGTCGCAGAAGACCCGCCGACTCGTGGTAAGCTGTCGCTGTGGGTCTTTCTTCGCGGAGAGCGGCGAGGCGGCCGCCGCTGCTGCACCAGCGACGGCTGCTGATCACCTCACACGGCGCCAACTTTGGGTGGCGCCACGAAATGCACAAGTCGCGTTAGGTGGCGGAGCCGTCCCCCGGTAGGCAGCTCGTGTTGTCACACATGAGATAGACGTCGTGACGTCGCGAGCGGATTGCCCGGCGTAGAGGCCCTTGTAGCCTGTGCCAGCCCGTAACGATGCCAATGATGTCGGGGCGAGGGTGACGACGAGGCGGCCGCTGCACCAGCGACGGTCGCCGAGGTTCCAAATCCGGAGTCGGCGAGGGGTAGTTACGGACACCACGAGACGCCAGGCACGCCAGGTGGTATAGCTGCCCCCCGGCGGGCAGCTGCAGGTTGTCGTGGTCCTTGTGACGAGGACGTTGCAATAGGAGGCGTCGGAGACGACGCGTCGGGACGATCGGCACAAACGCCTCTTTTTGCGACCACAACATACATTGCTGCAGCATGATTAGCGCAAGGGCGAGGGCAACGATCCCTCTCAAAACATCGGCGCATGAGCGGCGCCATTCCCGTAAAGGACCAATTACGCAAGTAGTTACGGAAAACCATAGCGTGTAACGACCGTTGATGCCACGACGCCATGTTGCAAGGACATGCGGACCGGATCGAAGTGTCGTCGTCTTGCGGGACAAAATATGGTTGCCCCGACGACACGGACGTCCTCCTCCGTCCGCGCCGATTTGTTGCGGTAGGCGTAGTTATTGTCGTCGTTGATAACCATGACGAGCAACGGCCATGGTGCCGAGCGCGTCCACCTCACCGAACCTCAAGAGTTGACTACTGCGAGAGGGTGCTCCACTGCGGGAGCCCTGAAGGCATGTACTGCGACTCGACTTCGGGTGTTGAGGTTTAAACCCCCCAACGGGGACCCCCCAGCTCCAATTCCTTGCCGTTCGCATCGCTACCCGAAAACGTCCCAGCTGCAAAGCCAGGGCAAAAACGGAAAACGACCTCGGGCGCATGAGTAGGGAAATCCACATTACCGTGGGGTTGTCTGTCGCTGCATCATGTTGTAACGCAAGTGCGCAGCACTACGACTCACTACCGGGTGGATGAACCTTGGTGCGGACTTGTTCAGCCTCTGTGACCCTCGCGCGAACAAGTACGCGAAGCACGCCGCTGCCGAAGACAACGAGCTGGAAGATGGCAAACGAGATGTTGGTGGCCGTCCTAAGTAGCTCCCCGGCCGGGAGCGCAATGGGGTAATGGGGCAGCCCGTATCAAAACCCGATGGTAACAGTTATTTAACCGGTTGAAACCACTGACATGCCGTATGGGTCGCATTAGGATAGTTTAATTGTTAGGAGCCCCCATAAACACGTTTACCAATTTTGGTAATATTACCGGGTAATTATCACGGTTATTACCAGCTGATAGGGCCAGTACCGGTGAGGGTTTCACTTGGGTTTCACAAGTTTCACTGGTGCCAGTCCTGTCCCGGGGGCGGGGAAAAAGCCAGTAAGAATTGATACCCTGTTTTAGGACCGAAATCTGGGTCAAATCCGAAGGGGGGTGAAATCATGCTAGCCTGCCAATGTTTATTGTACCTAGTACATAGCGACTAAACAGTCACTCCCGGCCGTACCCGTCTCGCCGCACGCGCACTACGCACCATCGTACTACAGGTACACGTAGGTATGGGTACCTGTTAGCATAAATCCTTATTACAGTTTCATGAGCAGCGAGATGCAAAAGGCGATCAGGAAACAAGCCGAAAAGGCAATAGGAAACGTCCACTGCAGCAATATTGCGCGTTGGGTTTATAATAAATCCTTTTAAATTTTTTTAGAAATAATGCATCGCGCGACCTGTGCGATGATGTGCGCATCATCCACAAGACCGCACCGGCACTAATCCTTATATCAGCACCCGTTATTGAGCCGCGTATAGCAGCACCCGCGTGCTGCTACGCTGGCGGCAAGGCGGGCTATTCGCCGGCTATATTGCGCATCCTGTTCGCCCCCCGGGCTATTGCACTAAGCCTGTCTGACTGCCAGCCTGCACCAGTGTATCGGTACCTGCAAGAACCCCCCCCCCCCCCCCCCCCCTAGCGCCTGAGATCACTGCTTTCTCACGGGCAGAAGGTGATCCTAACACACGCCCCGCGCACTTGGTAAATACGGCGGGTACATTCCGTGAGCTATTACTGGTGGCCCCGATGAGCAGCCGCCATCTGCGATCACCCACTTGGCCCACCCCGAGTACCCGCCACTCCTGCCTGGCTGCCGCCTACCTCGGTGCTGCAGTGACACAGCCCGTGGGCGGGATCAGCTGAAGCGGCGTGGCCTGGCGCCCGCCCCCATCTGGCGACTCGTCATTAACACCTGTCACACCGCAGTGGCCATTCCCTGATCCCCGGCTGCTAAACCCCCCCCCCCCCCCCCCCCCCCCCCCGGCCCAACCCCCTCTTATTCTCCTGGTACTCTGCTTGGCCACCCTGGTGCACCCTCAGCGGCTGAGGGCAGCCTGCAATACGGGGGCTTGCCGACGTATGGCACAGCAAAGCAGTATCATACACAAGAGGCACAGCGCAGCTTGAAGCACATGGGCACACTTCGCAGACACAAAGCGCAGGCAGATGGGTACCGGTAGATAATTCACCCGGATGTTGGACGCGGTGATACCCTTGAAACCATCTATTACTCCACGGGAGGTTAATCTCTGGCAGGCATAGGAACGCAGCAAAGGCACACCCCCTGAGTCCGGAATCTGTCGGTGGGGCGCAGGGGGCACCGGGAGTTGCAGGCAGCGAGGCGCGCATGGACGCTCCCGCCGGACCAGCGCAGCCGCAAGAGGGCGGTCCTGGAGGCGTCGCCCCGGATGCTAGGTACGCGGCGCCCATGGCTTGCGAGCAGCTGCCTGGCAGATAGACACCACTGTGCCCACTGCAGCTCACTGCCCGAGGAGCTGAGTGCCGCCGCCCGCAGGCCACCCGCCGGAGCGCCGCCGCCCTGGCTGCAGCCTAGCGCCGACCAGCCGCCGCCGGGGCCCATGTCAAGCGCCCCGGCTTCCGGCTTCCCCGGCCCGCCGCCGGGCTTCCTGCCCATGCAGCCGCTGCCGGCCGGCATGAGGCCACCTCCGCCGGGACCGGTAGGCGCCGGCTCCGCAGCAGGGGCGCAATGCCCAGCAGGCTGCTCATGGAAGAAGGGGTATGGGGGGGAGGGGGGGGGGGGGGGCGCAAGGCAGGTGGTGTGGTGGCTTGGTTGATGAACCTCTGCCTGGCTTCATGCAGGCCAGCGGCGCGCCAGGAGAGCGCCCACCACCCTGGGGGATGCCGCCCACAGGACCGCCCCCACCTGGCGCCCCCCGCCCTGGGCATTCCCGCCGCCCTTTCCCTTCCCTGGCAAGCCCTCCCCTCCCTCCTCGCTAAAGCCCCCCCCCCCCCCCCCCCCCCCCCCCTTGCGCCCCCCTCGCTGTCTCCTTCGCACATCCAGCATTGAGCGGGAGATGAAACACCAGCGGCTGGATGTCCTTGCCAAGTCTTCCCCCCCTGCGCTGTGATGGCTTACTGCGACCGCCCGCTCAATACACTCCCCTGGGCCCTCGGAACGCCGCAGCAGGTGGCCCGCCAAGGATGCTGCCCCACCCCATGTTTGACCCACAGGTGCGCCGCCCGCCTGCCGCAGACCCGCACTCACCTCAGCTTCACCGCATGCCCCCTTCCCTCTCTCTGGTGGTTGAGCCCCCCCTCTCCCCCCTTTTCTGTATGTATTGCCTGTCCTGTGGCAGGAAGCGGAGCGCCGTGCAGCCGCGGAGCGTGCTGGTGCCATTGCCGCGGCATGGGCGGCACACAAGGCGCCAGATGGCCGCGTGAGTCCCCCCCCCCCCCCCCCCCCCCCCCGCACCCGGTCCCCATGGGGCGAAACCTCTGGTTGCCGCCGCGATCCACCTGCATAACCTGCCATGTCTGTAAGCGCCCCGGTTGAGAATTGCCCCTCCCTCCCAGGTCTATTACTACAACAGCGAAACTAAGGAGTCGAGCTGGGTCAAACCGGAGGGCTTTATGGGCAACGTCGCCGCCGTCAGCGCGCAGGTCAGAGCGGCAGCGGCTCGCGCCACCCCCCCCCCCCCCCCTCTTCCCAACACAAACATGCGCATGAATGTGCTTGTGCGTGTAGCGTAACATTTTGATTGGATTGCCGGGTCACAACTTAATGACCTGATGTGCTGTGTTCATGGTGTACTCTGATAGATGTTCAGATATTTATTGTGGTTCCTTGCTTCATGAGGAGGTCAAAATCAGTCATATCCTCAGCGCAGCGGGGGAATGGGGCCCACACAGCGGCGTGCTCTAACGCGGGTTTGGATCCGGGTGGCAGATCAAGCCGGTGGCGTCGCATGCGGTGCCGGGCACGCAGTGGAACGAGGTCACGACAGACGACGGCAAGCGCTACTTCTTCAACCAGAGGACCAAGGAGACATCCTGGGCGGTGCCACCCGAGGTGAGGCGCCTGCATGTCTTTGGCCGGGGGGCGGAAGACAGGACCCGAGGAATGGGAGCCGGGGGGGGGGGGGGGGGGGGGCTTGAGAGGGGGCAGGGGCAAAGGGGGGCTTTGCGGGTGGACTGGGACTGGGACCGAAACCGGACCGGGGCGGGGGGCCGCAGTGTGAGCACCCACCCAATCCTGGCAGATGTTAGGGTCATTAGGGTTTGTCTGAGATGGGACGCCTAAAGGTGTCGCGCCAAGAGGTTATGTCCTCACCAGCTGACAATGGGGTAAAGATACTCTTTACTTTCAAACCCTACTGATCCCCGAAACCCATTGCTGGTAGATGTTAGGGTAATCAGGGTTTGTACATGCACCTCGTTTGTGTATTTACCGGCTGTCCATGGGTTGAAGATGCTCTGTCTTTTCAAAACCTAGTCATCCCCAAAACCCATTGCCGGCAGATGTTAGGGCAATTTGGGTCTGAACATGCAACTCGTTTGTGTATTTACCAGGTGTCCATGGGTTGAAGATGCTCTGTCCTTTCAAAACCTAGACATCCCCGAAACCCATTGCTGGTAGATGTTAGGGCAATTAGGGTTTGAACATGCAACTCGTTTGTGTATTTACCAACTGTCAATGGGGTGAAGATGATCTGTCCTTTCAAACCCTAATCATCCCCAAAACCCCCTTGAAGGTAGATGATACGGTAATTAGGGTTTGAACTGGCACTTTGTATATGCACATGCTGAGAATGTGGAGAAGGTACTCTGTTCTTCCAAACCCGATTTATCCTGAAGACCCTAAAATCCTTGGGGACCCTCCTGCCTGGCAGGTCACGCTGGTGCGATCCAAGGACCCAAAGGACCCGAGCAACGTTGCCGCGGTGTCGGAGGCCGCCAAGGCCATCATTGCGAGGCTCAAGGCGCGCTACTTGCCCACACCCCCTTCCTTCCCCTCCTTTTCTCCCCCTCAGCTTGTGGCGCCGACACTGCCGTTTCTTGCCCCCTCCCTGCGTGGGGCGGTCAGACTTGGGATATCTTAGGCAAGGGAGGGTGAACGGGCGTACGCTCGGTCTGGCCGTAGGGCATCACACAAGTAAGCCCTATATTAATAAAACTTCTATGTATGTATGCATGCATTCCCCGAAAGAAGAGAGTGGATACTCTGATCTCAAGAAATGGAAACTAGAGTTGTTGTACATCATATGCTAGAAGTAAGGTGATGCCCCATAACAGGCCACGGGGTGTTAAGGTGCCTTGGGGACCTTGAGACCATACATCAACACTCCAAGTAAAACTCTTTATAACTATCGACACCTCAGTCAGGGCCGGCCGCCCAGGGCTGCGTGCGTCTGTCAGTAAGGGAGCGGCGGGTCGGCAGGGCCTGCCAGGACAGCGCCGCCGGCTGAGTGCGCCGCTGGCGACGGGCGTTGTTGGGTGGTCCAGGCGAACAACGCGGGCGCGCACCTGAGCGTGGGGCTGGGCGAGGAGGAGGACGTGTCGTATGACCCGGAGGAGATGGGAGAAGCCGCCCTGCCGCCGACCCAGCCAGCAACCGGGTACCCCCCCCCCCCCCCCCCCCAGGCCCTCCCTCTGCCACAGGAGCAATTGCCATGGGCTTGCGAGGTGTGCGCACGATATCAGTCCGGAATTCACGCTGGGTTTCCAGATAACAGTCAAGGGAGGAGATACTAAACCAATGTTGAATCGCACACCCGTACCAGTCCCATGGAGGTGGGTTTGCGCTGATTTGTGGGTCCCTACAATCGCGCATTGCTCCGCGCCGAGAATTCCGCAGTGTACTACAATACGTTTCAACTCATCTATATCTTTTCCCTCTTCGCGGGCGTGCGTGCGCATGTGTGTGCGCATGTGTGTGTGTGTGTGTGTGTGTGTGTGTGTGGAGGGGGGTTATGCGCATAAACAGTAATTATGCACACACCGGTGGTGTGTCAACATCCCTTGCATATTATTTCCTGCACCCTTTCATGTCCTGTCATGCCATGCTCTGTCTCTGTCCCACACATAGAAGGGGAGGGAGATAGGCAGAGCATGGCATGACATGACATGAAAGGATGTAGGAAATGATATGCAGAGGTTTTTTCATTCCCGAGACACGGAACATCGACACACCTTTCATATTTTCACACACAGGAGGGGAGAGAGACAGAGACAGAGACAAAGGATGAAGTGAAGTAATAATGAAATAATACATCGTCCTCAAAGCACCTCGTTTGCAGCCTCTCTCCCCCCCCCCCCCCCCCCCCCTTGCCCTACATGCTTTGGGGTCAGTATACATTGTGGTTTCTTACCTGAAGGAATAACATTCATCTGAATATCCACTCAGAATACATCACGGACACAGCACAGAGTCTCCAACTCAATAGAGCAGAACAATTACTTTTGGGGCCCTGAGGACCTAACTTGTTGTCCTCAGTTGGCCTCAGTTGTCCAAAGTTGTATCTATGCCGGAGGCTGCCAGCTCAGCTGGCTGAAACGCCAGAGGATGCCATGGCTGCGTTTGCCTGCCGCAGGGCGACCGGCCTGCCCGGAGACGCCCCAGCGAGCGCCATCCCGGGCCCGTTGCCGCCGCCAGGCTCTCCGCCCAAGCGGCCCGACTCCAAGGAGGCCAAGGAGGCGGCGTTCTTCGACCTGCTGCGCGAGACGGGTGTGACGCCGTTCAGCCGCTGGGAGAAGGTGCAGCCCGCGCCGGCCGCCCTCCCATCTTCCACCCGTGACACCCGGGCCAACACAGCTGTGGGCCCGGAAACACCGCTTCAGATTGACAAGTGGCACCGTGGTTCAGGATCGTCGCGCTGCTTTTCGGATAGAGGTTTTTAGGGCCGGCAGTCCATCGGGGTGCGACTAATCCCTGCCCTCGGCCTGCCGGGCTGCCTGCAGGAGCTGCCCAAGCTGCTGGGCGACCCGCGCTTCTCAGCCGTCCCCTCGCAGAAGGAGAAGCGCATGCTCTTCGATAAGTTCTGCCGCATGTACGCCCCTGCTGCGCCGCTGTGCTTCAGCTCCTCTCCCTTCCCCCACCCTTCCACGTGCGCCATCGCGAGCCAGCCAGCCAGCCTATCCGGAGAGCCATCCTCTGCCGTGACTGCGGCTTGGTTGTAGTCGTGCCCGCCCAGCCGATGAAAGCTGATCGGCTCGGGCTGCCCTCCCACGCAGGCGCGCGGACGAGGTGCGCAATGAAAAGAAGCAGAGCAGCAAGGTCGCCGCCAAAGGTGGGCTCCCCCCCCCCCCCCCCCCCCCCTCCCCCCCTCCCCCCCCCCCTTTTCCCGCACCTGCTTGCTAGAAACAAATTCTCATAACTTACAAAATCGCAAGGCGTCCTTCGTGCGGTTTGACAATTACCCTTCTGTGCGGTGCAGGGAGTTGTATTGGTCACATGTTAGTGAATAACACAAAACATAGACAACGCAGTGTAATGATTTTCTTAATTTATAGCATGATTTTCATCTACTCTGAAATAAATTCAAATACGACAATGAATAGGATGAAACACGTTGGGAATAGAAATGAATGAGATCTTGTGTAGTCTGATTTTCGAAACGGCCGCCTCTTTCTCCCCTTCTCCCCCTCACCCCACCCCCCTCCCGCACCCTGTATTGTCCTCCATGAATAGCAATGCGCCAGGGACTGAGCACCCCCCCCCCCCCCCCCCCCCCCATTCCCCTCCCACCCTCTCTCCCCGCGCCTCGCAGGCTTTGGCGAGCTGCTGCAGGAGGCGGTGGAGCAGCTGCACCAGGAGATGGAGCGTGAGTGCCGTGCCCCCGCCGTGTGCAGCCCTGATCAGATCCGGGAATCGCACATGACACCCCCCCCCCCCCCCCTTCAACCTTCACCTTTCTTTATACCGCTATTCCCAATTCAGGCACGCACACCACTTGCTCTCAAACGAAGAAACAGATAAACAGTGTATAAACGGAGTACAAAATCTTTCCACGCCTGGTTGCCATGTCAACAACCACTGAATGATGGCCCCTTCCTCAGCCTGGTGCCCCTCCTGCCCGCACAAAACCGACACACTGCGTCTCCCGAGCGCGTGACACTGCGTACCTGCCTCTCGGCCTGCCTGCCCTCAAAAAGCAATGCTTTGTCGCGGCGCTCAGGGGACGCGGAGGAGGGCGAGGCGGTCGGGGACGGCGGCGAGCGGCACATCCCGAAAACCACCACGCTCGCGTCGCTTGCCAAGCGGTGGGGGAAGGACCCGCGCTGGAAGGTGCGCGCCAGGGCCTTTCCGGATGAATTTTAGGAGACTCTGAATCCCTACTATTTCCCTTTGGGTGCCGTCGCACCTCAAAAAACCCCTATTCCTATAGTCTTAAATTGGGCTTGCATGCAATCTATGAGAGCAGCCGCTGTATTCCTGCTATAGTTTTGTCTTCATTTCAGTTCTGACAGGTAGAGCATTCTGTTATTTGCAGCGTTCTATTTACCGCGTCGGCACCCGTAAAACCACCAACGTTTTGTTTCGCCCATAAACATAAACAATCGACATACAGACATGGATGCATACATCCAGGTGCCTACACGACAACATTTGGCGCTGCAAATAAGTACCCGTCCCACGTATCTGAAGTGATTGCAAACAATACTGAACCTGACCTATAGCAGATTTTCTTGCAGGTTGCATACAACGCTCAATTTGATATTTTAAATCAAAGTATTCTACTTGTGTCGACACCCGTATTTACATGCTTACATGAATTCACGTGGTCCGCGCGCGCACACACACACACACACACACACACATGTGCAACTGATTCATCTTGAGGGTCATTTTTCTCAAGACAGAAGAAGCCCTCAAAGCCCTCTGCCGGGCTTTGCTTGTCGATTCATTACATGTTGATGGCATCTTGTTTTCTGAAAAGCACACGTTCTGTCGGAAACCTAAATGCTGAAATTCTGGCATTATGGTGGCTGAGCTGTGACCACCCCCCCCCCCCCCCCCCCCCCCGTCACCCGGCCATGACCACCGCAGGCCGCCTCCGAGCTGGAGCGCCGGAAGCTGTACGCGGAGGTGGTGCAGCCGCTTGTGGACGCGGCCGCCAAGCACGAGGCCGCGCTGCTGACCGCCGCGACGGAGGGCTTCAAGGCGCTGCTGTCAGACTCGGGCGTCAGCGTGCGCAGCCGGTGGAGGGACGTCAAGGACAAGGTGACGCCTGCCCCTCCACATCTTAAACCCTAATGATGAAACAACCTTGAATCATTGAATAACAGCCCCAAAGCCTAATATGACTATATGAGCTCGACCCCCGAAGCCCTAACTGTTCTTTCATTCAGTCATAATAGCCACCAAATTCCAAATACCAAAGATGTTTGAGTAGAGCGCGCCATTTCACATCCCTTATAAATCAATGACACCGCACTGACCGCATGAACTAAAGCACTGAGAGTATATGTTGTGTAAAAAAAGTGCTCGGGCACTGCCTTCACCGGCGTTGTCATGCCGCTCATGACAGCAGCCCCCATGATGACCCGGCCGCCCAGCTTCCCTTCGCCCTAGCCAACCGCAGCCCCGGTGGCCTCACCCGTGCAGCGCTGAACCCCACCCTGTGCCCCCTTCCTCCCCTGCTGGATTGCCCCCTGGTGCGCCCAGGTGTCCCGCGACCCGCGGTATCGCGCCGTGCCACGCGATTCGCGCGAGGAGATATTCAAGTCGCTGGTGGCAGAGTTGCAGGCGAGGCACCGCCACCACCCCCCGCTGAGAATGCATTATGCGACAGTCTCGCGACTTTTCACGAGTATTATGAATTAGTCATGTTTATTATTTATTGTTATGTTTATGATTATTGTTTCATGCAACGGGGACTGTCGCATGCTCTGAATGCTCTCCATTCCAGGTGGCCATATGACTTGACCCCTTTGGTTGTCCTCGCTTCCGTTACGGGCTCTTGATCCTGTTGTTTATTCGAGTCGTTTTGTACACTTTCCTCTGGTTATATGTCTGTTTCGCTCCTACGGGTGCTGACACGGTTGCAAGAGCACTGCGGATGAGAACCTGCTAAAATGTAAACAACACTACAGCTAATCTTTTTCTAAGCTGCGTGCAAGTGGCCCAATCGGAGGCCTGTATTGAGTTGGCGCCCGTAGTAGCTCATGTTACCGCACTATGGCGGGATCCCTTTGCAACGCTGGTCACCGTGTGTTCCCAACTTGCAAGGTACACCGTCCCCTCCCTTTATTGGGAAGCAGTACCGGGTGGGGAGGCTGAGCTGATGTGACTGTGCGGATGGGACGCAGGCCGCGGCGGAAGCAGCGCGCAGGGAGCAGAGCATCCGGGACGGGCGACAGGAGGAGGCGCGGCGCCGTATGGAGAAGGAGGAGGTGGAGGGGGAGAGGTGCGCCCCTCCCGCCCCCCCCCCCCCCCCACGGATCCCCCCTGTCCCGGTATGCCTCTTAGGCATCCAGCCCAGCTTAGCTGGCCAATGATGAGCTGATACATTACAACGTGCCGCTCGCGCCCCGACTTCCCGCCCATTATCCGTTATCTATGCCGCTGCAACTTTATGGATTCCCCAGCAAAGGATATATACTATGTTCAACATGAATATGGTTCTTAGCGAATGCCATTGCGGTGTTTAACAACACTGCACATAAGAACCTGCCCTCCCTGCCAGAGCTAAAATCAAGACGAAACTGAAGCGAAATTATATCAAATGTTTCTAATATCTGGGTGTCGATACACCTATGACAACCCTTATTGTAGGTCTCACAGTGGGCTTTCATGACCTCTGGCGGCCAGGGCAGGTTCCTATTTGCAGGCAATAGCATGGTTCCGTTGGACAGTATGGGGCCATCCGGGTACGTGTTTTCGAGCACGTCCATCCAGTTGTGCAACATCGAGTACATGTGGTACGGCGCCGGAGAGATACAGTGTTGCCTTCCAGGAGTGGATGTTGATTTCCATGCCCGAGTTCATACTTAACAATAGCCAAAACACGGCGTTTCCCGACCGGCCGATACCGGAGCGGGCGCGCCGTCATCGTGTACGAGTACCCGATATAATACTATCGTAAGAACTGCAGCCCATCGAATTGCATCGGAAACAAAAAAAAGCGGCGCGATGAAGCTCAATTCGTCCCGGTAGAATCTTCCGGGATGCCGTTTTCAGATCTCTCCTTCCGGTTTCGACGGTCCGCCCATTTTCGTCGCAAGATGTACTGCGCAACATACTATTAACAGTTAGCGCAGAATGGGACGGGTTCCGGGGCCGATCTTGCCCGACACAAATGTGTCCCCATCTAATTTGACGGCGTCTAGGACCGTGACCGAGCCGGATATTCAATTTTCGCTTTCAATTTTGACATAGTGATACACTGCACCAAGTACTAAACTGGCTTTGCGGCGTGCATGTGGAAAACCCGGTATCGGCATTTCAGGAACGCCGTGAAAGAGAAATACATGAGATCCGGCTTCCTGCCATTGCGCTTTGAGATAGGGCCGTACTCTCGCGTGGGCACCCGTAGGTTGCAAACAAGCCCAATTTGAGGTGTGTAGGAATAGTTTCTAGGGGTGAGTCGGCGCCAGTGCCAGAACTGCGCGAGAATAGCGCAAATTGAAGAGAAAAAACGTTTGCAGCCGTAAACACATAGCACATCTGAAAACTCGTTAAACCTAGGAACAACCTCGGTTTCTCTCAAATCCTCAACCCTTAAATCCTCAAACTCTGAAGAAAACCCAAAACACCGCTGTGCCACAAAGTGGAACGGCTTTCGGCATCGTTTGTGGAAAAGTATAGGACCGGACCCTAGCCCATATATATACATAGATTACATACATTTATGTATGTTTATATATATATATATATATATATATACATATATGTTTGCTTGCTTGCAGGGCGCATCTGTATAATATGCATGACCGCTATGGATGGCATGGCGACCGGCTGTAGGGTTTAGACCGCTGACCCTTGTCCGGCTGGCGCAGGCGGCAGCGGCGTGCGGCGCAGAGCGACGCGGTGTCCGCGTTCCAGACGCTGCTGGTGGAGGTGGTGAAGGACCCCGAGGCGCGCTGGGCGGACTGGTGGCCCAAGCTGCAGACGGACGCACAGGTGGGCGGCTGCTCGCTGCCGGCGGGCGCGTTGTTGGTGCGCAGCGGTCCGGCGGTGCCGTACGTATTAAAAAGGCTCCCATTAAAGGCTCACAAATCCCACTGACTGACGAGTCTAAAGCCGTCAACAGCGCCAGGTTCTTGTAGATGGTGCACCCGCCCCAACAAGGTAATGCCGTGTGCACGTGGCGGTGCCATTTGATCTGGTTGGCGGGTCCACAACATAATTATTGTTCTGCAGTATAGCATCGGAGACTCCATATGACATCTTGGTGGTACCTACATTTTAATGGTTTACAACATACCCCCATCCCCCCAAGTCATACGGAGTTCAAAGACGAAACACACTCACTACATCTCACAGCGGTTTTTGAGCGCTCCGTGCACAAAACCCTAGAGTTTCCAGACCCAAACGCTCGTACCGCGTGGTGTATGTCGGAATTTTGAGGGCCTAAATAAATGCAAGGGCACAGCTATTGCAGCCGACACGATCAATCATGGCGGAGTAATGGCCTTCGGGGGGGGGGCTCACCCCCATGCATGACCTTTGGCTCTAGCAGCTATATTCAGAGCCTTGAGATGTGAGCCTCACATGAAGCTGAGATGGCCAACGAGAAGCCACGAATCGCCTCTGCCGCGTCGCCTCCTCGCCGCTCGCTGGCTGCCCGCCGCCTGGCTGAATTCTGCCACCCCTGTCCCTCTCCCTCTGCGCTGCTGCCAATTGGCAGGGCCGTGCCACGGACCCCGCGCTTGGGGGCGCCCCCGCGGAGAAGCTGTTCCGAGAGCACGTGGGCGCGCTGATGGACAAGGGCATGGCGGGCTTCGCGCAGTTAATGCAGGAGCGGTTGCTGCCGGTGGTGCAGGTGCGGGCCAGCACCGTACTACCCCCTCCCCCCCCCCCCCCCCTCCCCCCCCCCTCACCGTTGGCCCCTGAGGCTATGCTCCAGTAGGAGAGAGTGAGCCCTCCGTGTACGGGTAGAGGGTCCTCCTTGTGTGTGTGTGTGTGTGTGTGTGAGAAAGCAAGAAATATGTAAACATATATACATATATATATATATATATATAGAGAGAGAGAGAGAGAGAGAGAGAGAGCTGAAGGTGGTTTAATTGAGGGCATCACCGCCTCCCGATTGGCTAGTCCTCGTCCTATATTCGTTTGATTGGTAGATCCTGTTGAAAGCCCTCGTTGGTATGTTCTCGAGGGTTTCACGGCTGCCGCCAAGCAAGGCCCGCCAAAGCCCTGATGGGCCTCAAAAGCGCTGTTACCAGTAAGCGCGCCTGCGCAGCTGTGATCAAGGGCTTTTGGGGTTTACTAGGGTCTTCATCAGTCAGCTTGCACTATGGCCTTTGCCTGCGGTGGCATGCGCCTGCGTGGGCCACCACCCCAGCTGACACCCTTGCGCCTGTCGCGGGTCCGGGCGCAGGCGCAGGCTGAAGATCCCGGAGCCGACCGCCACCCGGCGCTGGAGACTTTCGAGGCCGCGAGGTGGGCGCTCGCTCTGGAGCTGGCCCACACAGTCAGCAGCCATCTCCGTGGCTGAAAGTCGGTTCTCATCATCCAATATATGCCAAGGCCACCAGCGCTACCCCCCCCCCCCCCCTCCCTCCCCGCCCCTAATAAGCTTGACAACACGAGTTGAATACTGCGAATTAGTGCTTATTGCATCGCTTCAAACCATTCCTGAATGTGTTAGTTATTAGAGAGATTTATTAATCTAGTGTATTGATTATAGACTGGCACCCCACGTAGTAATATAAGCCACGGTACCATCACCTTGCGCTTGAGCGCTGGCATGTATGGATTGTGGTATGATTGAGACATTCCGGGAGTGGCAAGTCCCGACGTGTACAAAATGGCTGTATACAATCCAGGTCATAGGAAAATCGTGGCCGTAGAGTAGCACAGCTTGCAGTCTCGACGCAATTTTGAATGTGTTTCATTCGCGGATATGCGCCCCCTCGTCGAACCACAACAAAAAGGTAGTCGTTGTGGTGAAGTGCGCTCATCAGACTGACGTACGCCGGCTTCCCAGAGAGTCGCAGCGCTACTGATTTATTGGCCACGACGTGAGACGAAATATGTCCGCGAATTCTTACTCCATCGCTTCGCTACGAAACATCAAACCTTTGACGTACAACTATATTAATTGGCGTCCAAAATCAAGCGAATCTTCGGATTATATGACCACCCATCATGGATGGCCAGGCGTGTCAGGCTCCGGGGCGGGAGCCGCCTTCTGTCCTTGACAAAGGCGGCTTGATTGCCGGCGCGCGTTGCTCACACACACCGAGGTGCTGCTTGTGTTCCATTCAGGGAGCTGCTGGACAGCGATCTGCGCTTCTCTCGCGCGCCGCGCAGCCACAGGCGAGTCCCGGGCTGCCTCTTATGTAGACTTTTTTTTTTGCTGTACCCTATGAATGACCTACATGCAGCTAGCGGCGCGCGGGGGTCTACATTGTATTTGAGGTGAGATACCCCGACGTAGCACATGTACACGTACGCGCACGCGGTACTCGATTGATCGCAAATGAATTCGCAACGACATTTTGTTGATGCAGTATCGGGATGTCCGCTAGCATGCAAAGACTGCTGCGAGCTGATGTGGGAATACCATGCGAATACACAGACATCTGCGCGAGCTGACGTCGATATTACGACCACGAGACGTTATCAAATCATCTGACAGGTCGTAGCTGTACTAGAGCTGACGACTATGCCGATACACAGAGCTCGCGGTATATACTTCCGAGTCATTTTCAATTTCCCAGGTGAGGCCGAACATATTGTTGTTTCCTTCGTAATACCGACTCCATGCGTGGCTTGGAAATTTCGCTTCGAATCTTCTCGATTCACGTATCTGGCGTGTCATGTATCTTGCCAATCTTTGATTGCATAATACTTGGCATAATAACCCCCCCCCCCCCCCTCCTTTCCGGTCTCCCTCTCTCCACCCCCCCCCCCCCCCCTACCCCCCCCCCTCTCCTTCACCCCTGGCTAAGCCTGTATTTTATTTTGCGGCAGGGAACGTCTGTGGCACCGCTACGTGTCCGACAGCCTGTCCAATGTGGGCCTGCCACCACCGCCGCCGCTGCGCGCCCCCTCCCCACCGCGCGAGCGGGACGGTCGCAAGGAGAAGGAGCGGTCGTCGCGGCGGGAGGAGGCCGAGGACCGCGGCGGCAGGTGCGCTCGGCGGTCCCGCGCTCAGAGACTTGCCAACTACTACATCCGATTAACACCCATACATCCATCGACATTTGATGACCTGAAATGCTCTTGGTTGAAAACGCCTATTTTCTACCTGTATAGTATACTAAATAGTAATTCGTACAGTCTCTTGCACTAGCGTCATGAGTCGCCGGTCTGTATTAAATATTCCCTCTATAGTTAGTAGGCTCTATATTTCCCTCTATGACCAAAGACTTGTATTTGCTATTTCTGTTGCTATTGTCTATTACCCTCTTATGTTAATACCCGTAGTATTTGTAGATGTGCTACCAATTAGTCGGCGACTACAAATATGAGCCTTATTTACAGGAGGACGCGCAAAGAAATATGTGAAAGAGCCAAAAAAATTTAATTCCGCACAGGCGGCGCGAGGAGGAGCCGCGCCGCCGGGAGTCGGAGCGCGAAGAGAGCCGACGCCGCGATGACGGCAGCCGGCGCGAGAAGGAGCGCAGCCGGCGCGGGCGCCGCGACGATCGCGAGGACGAGGAGGAGGGGGAGCTGGGCGGCCGCAGCGGCCGCCATCGCGAGCGCGACGAAGGGGAACTCGACGGCCACAAGCGTCGCCGGCACTAAGCGGCTCGCGGGGGGCGCTCGGAGAGCCTGTCGTGGCCTGCGGCCGACGAGTGAAGGGCGAACAAACGCGGGAGGGGGGCGAAGGGGGGGGGGGGGGGGTCGAGACGAAATCGCATATTTCAAGTCACGAGCGCCGAGAGCGCTATGGCTTCATCGTGTTTCCGACGCAGATGCCGCGGCGTCATACTGCTCGGTGACTTCACTACCGCGTGTGTACTTGCGAAGCACGGGACGCCTGATGGGTAGCTCGCTCGGGTGACACTCCGACTTGAAAACACAAGTCACGGGAACAGTTCCGAATCCGAGTCGAACAAAGCATGCCTAAGAACAAATTGCCTTTCTGTGCTGTTGCTGACGCAAAATGTTCAAAAGAATGCAGAAGTAGCTCGGCCATATCACGCTATTTAAGTTTACCACTGTTGCGTGTCTGCATCCCCTGAATAACAAGAAAATGAGAAAAAGCGCGATACCAGCAGCTTCGTCACACACATATGCTGAGGTCCGTGCATCGATAGCAGCGTAGGGTGTTGTAAGATACCGTCGCGCAATTCCTCGATATGTCAGGCACAAAGGTCCCTCTGCCTATCACATGCAATATGGCCGTTAGAATTACAAACTCCGACCTTGGGTAGAATCAGTATAGTCATTGCCTTTGCTGAGGGGGGTATGCAACGATGGCGATTCAATGCGTCCGCCATCTGATCCAGCAGCAGACAGTTTGCACGGCATGCATAGCACTGCTGCTGCCCATACCGACAGCAAGATCGTCGGGTTAGGGTTTCAAATATTACACAACCTGTGGATTCCACGTAATACCTGTCGGGATGCGGGTTCCCAGTCGTCGACAAAAATGCTAGTATCCGTACATACTACCATAGTACGAACAGCTCAGAGTCCGATACTTTTATTTCTATTTCTACAGTCTTTGGACGTCGATCATGTGAACACGGCGGCCTTGGTGGATTATGCAAGAGTGTGGCTGATGGCGAGGCGAGTCGGCGTCGTGAAGCGAGTCGCCGAATCTATCCCGACGGGGGCTCACACGCCGTCGATCTCCTGGACGAAGGCCAGGACCGGCGTCGGCTCGCCCGCCCCGCCCATGCTCCGGCGTTTCGCCATACCACCCGTCACCATCCCTTCCGTCCAGCGCCCGCTGTTGCCCCTCGGCCCGTCTGAGGAGGTGCGCGCCGTCATGACGCTCTCCGCCACGGGGCCGCACGCCGACTTGCCGCTCGCGAGCTCGGTGTCGTGCTGCCTGGCGGTTCGCGGGCTGGCCCCCATGCTGGAAATCCATCGGGGAAGCTCGACGCCGAGCTGCCCCGCGAGGAAGGTCGCGCACTCCCACTGTCGCTCCTCCTGCGCGATGGTTATCGCGTCGGCGCCCTCGAGGTTCTTGCAGTCGAGCACGGCGCCGCTAGTTTGCGCCAGCACCTGCGATTTCACACGCTGTCAGCACACAACAGTACAAAATAACTAATATGGGTTGGTTGGGGCCGGGGGGGGGGGGGGGGGGGGGGGGGGGGAGGGGTGCAGAATTTCAGCCTCACGAGCTCATATGCCGTGACGACGCGGCGTCGGTGCTCGACAGCATGGACTCTTGCCGGTCGACTCGCCATTGTAGTCAAACCCCACCCGAATGTATAGGATAATTTTAACGGGGATTATCCGACAGATGGAGTATCGCCGGTGCTATATATTTATAATAATACAGGCGAGAGAACCCCCCGGCCAACCAGCGGCGACCGTCACCGCCCCCCCCCCCCCCCCGGCCCCCCCCCGAGCCCGCAAGCGCGCAAGCGCGCAGCCGCCCTGCTCTTGTAACGAGCCAGTAGTCCTCCTTGTTTGGAAATTGCCAAATGGTACTTGATGGCGCGACGCGACATTGCCCAAATTTGCTCGCCGTTTGGCAATTTCACCACTGCTGGTCTATTCTATTTCACCGTGTCTGAATTGAAAGAACGTAAAATAAAATGCCTGGGCAAGGAACGGGCATTACTGTATTCCTGCGCCGACAAACGGAAACCGAACGATCAACTCCGAAAGGATGGCCTTTCTGTGCCGAGAGTAACATCCGGTGGCCGGGAATCAAAGAGCTCCCCCCCCCCCCCCCCTCTCCCCCACACACACGCCCGCAACTTCCCCCTCGCTCACCTTCAGGATCTCTAGCCAGCCGCCGACTACCGCGTGGATGACAGCCGAGTTGCCCTGCAAGTCTACCGCCGCAGGGTTGGCGCCGGCCTGGATCAAAACCTGCGGGAGAACACGCAGGCGAGCACACGCGGTCAGTCGCAGGCCCCGACTGCAGACTCCCGACCACCGCGAGGCACTCCTTGGGGCGACCGGAACCCCATCTAGGTCGCGACTTGGTCAAATACGACCACAAGTACGGTATCCAAGTACGTCGATAGCTTCCGGGCGTCCGGAGTACTCGTAGCCCACTCGGCAGCGGCGCGCACTCACCCTGGCGAGCTCGAGCTTGCCGCATGCGGCGGCGTGCAGCAGCGGCGTCACGTTCTTGCCGTCGATGGAGTCCACGTCCGCGCCCTTGCTTATCAGGTACTGCGCGGCAGGCGGAAGCAGCCGCCGGCGTGAGCCTCCGACAGCAGCATCCAGACGGCAGAGCGCAGGCTGATGCTCGACGGTGCGACTCGCCACCCACAAATAGCTTCCGCGAGTGAAACCGTCGATGATTTAGATACCTGCAGGCCTGGAATAGTTGCAATGTTGACGCCATAGGCACTGTACAGCCTCTATCTATTGCACACCGCTTCACGACGACTTAACCAAGAAGAGGAGCTTTATAATGTACGTAGACCTCATGAACTAATTCGACCTTTAGTGGCTAGTCTGTAGAGGTTCGAACTCTAAATGATTACCTTTGCTGATATTGGGGTACACCTAATATTGACATCTGTCCCGGGGGGGGGGGGGGGGGGGGGCTGACCTGCACCACCGGGAGGTGGTCGTTGTATGCCGCAATCCACAGCGCCGACTCGCCTCGCTCCCGTTCCCGGTCCACATCCGCGCCCGCCTCCACCAGCATCTGCACCACCCCCAGGTGCCCCTGCGAGTAGGGTCACCGCGGAGTGCGCCAGTCAGCCAGTTCGCCGGCCACAGCGTACGGCGGCAGCTGGGTGGGTGCACAGCAGGGGGCGAGGGGCGCATGCCGCAGCCGCCGCAGCCCACAGCGGCGCGTCGCCGTCTGCGTCCCCGAAATCCACCTCCGCTCCAAACTGCAGCAGGATCTGCGGAGGGCCAAAGGGAGGGGCCGGGGGCGGGCGGCGTCAGGCTAACCGCGCGGGGTAGGATTCCAGCAGCAGCGACATCGGTGTGCTCGAGTGTGTATCATTCCAAAATCACGCCGTCATAGCCTTTGCCCGGTGTCGCACATACCAAATTTTCAGCAGTAATGCTGCGATTGATCAATGCACTGCGGAGATCCGTAAAGTGGAAACTGGAACCCCGGACTGCGCTCGAAGAACGCGTGTCTAGCGTCCTACAGGAAAGCACTACACAACCCTCTCGTTGTCGAGTCAATTTGCATCACAGATCCCTGGCATCAAAGAAACTTCCGTTTAACTGCAGCTCTGCTATCGGTATGTACGGTAGCCAATGCCACCACCATGTTCACTGAGGAGGGAGGGGGGGGGGGGGGGTCTAACGCCACTAGTTACGCACCATTCGCTAAACACGATTGAGTGTCGCCCGGCCTCTACTTAGCTGATATCATGTATGCATTCGAACAACACAATACACGGGGTGAATACCCACTGTGTTTGCAGCGCGGTTTCATACAGTAAAATCGCGTTAGTTCGGACACATGTGACCCTAAGTAAAAGGTAGACCCCAGCCACAAGACCCGCACATCTCAACCCTGAAACATTGTCACCAAACCCTTACATTCATTGAGGGATTGCACGGGTTTAGTATGTGAACCATCAGCCTGGAGATATTGAGGCCTATTATCCATCTATGGTGTGCGCTGTGTGCCAAACCCCCATAATAATGGATATGGCACTACAAGCTGACGCCCAGTAGGACCACGTATGTATGGGCAGCTTGTCCTCCAGTACGTTGTGCGGCATCGCTGCCAAAGTATCTCCAGAGGCATCGGCATTTCTAGCTAGTGGCTTTTACGGCAGCAGAAGTCGCATCAGGACTCGGGTCATGACGGCAATCCTCGCAAGACTCCGCGCGTAATAAGTACAGATAAGGGATTTCAAGGGTTCCTCGGCCGATGACAGCTGCATGGGCAGCGGCCGGTGTGGGGCTTGCCGGGGGCACAATGCGCCAGCGCACTGCGGGCGCGCACCTTCACTATGTGCAGGTACCCCTTCTGCGCGGCCAGCATGAGCGGCGCCGCGCCCTCCGCGTTCTGCCCGTCCGTTCCTTCGCCACACTTCAGGATGTACTTTGGGTGCCACAGCGGGGGCCATTGAGGGGGCGGGGGGTCAGCGCGAGAGAGCAGAGCAGAGCAGGGAGTGGAATGTCAGGCGACCGGCCGCTAATTTAGCGTTGGGGACCGTACGTGTGTCAAACCCACAATTGGCGGGGAGCTAAGGCTCTTAGACCCTAAAATCTCAAAGCCTGATCGGCATTCAGGGTCGTGTTCAGGGTCAATAAATCACGTACTCGGGTTTAGGGTCATCTGAAGTGTTTTGAAGGATTTGCTTCGGGGGGCAGGGCTGCACAGACAGATAAGGGGTCATAGGGGGGTTCTCCGCGGTGTACATATTATGGCTATCAGCGCCCATATGTATACACACGGCCCACCGCACTTGCAAGCAGTCTTAGGGTTCAGAAAACATTTCAGGTTACTTTCCAAGATGAAGAATTTAGGGTTTATGTTAGGGTTGGGTGATTGGGTTGGGCTGTGCTCCGGGGGGTTTGCGCACATGGCCGCGGGGGCTGGGGGGTAAGGGGGGGGGGGGGGGGGGGGGTCAACAAATGTATACATAGGGGCCCCATCAAAGTGAACATCGAGTAATGGAAGCATGACCGCGGTACCCCGGTCACTGCGGTGCCCCACTGGCGCGCACCTTGACCACGCCTGGGTGCCCCCCCTCCACCGCCGCAAACAGCGGCGTCTCGCCGTCGTCCGCAAACTCGCAGGGGCTGCCGCCCGCCGCGAGCAGCATGTACACCACCTCGCGGTGACCCCCGCGCGCCGCCAGCGAGACGGGCCCCAGGCCCTCGGGCGTGTACTGCACCGGCGAGGCGCCCGCCTCCAGCAGCGCCGCCACGCAGTCGCGGTGGCCGCCCTCCGCCGCCGCCATGAGCGCCGTCTTGCCGCTGGTGGCCGCCTTGCTCACGTCTATGCCCGCCTCCAGCAGCAACTGCACCGGACAGAACGCCAAAAAGCTCAGAAATGAAGGGGCAGGCGGCTGGGGTGGAAGCGCCCCGCAATCCTCCGATGCATTGAAAGACAGTGAAATGGAAGTTGCGCGATCAGGAACGAGATTATCATCATTGACGATCGAGATCATCGAATGAATACGTAAGATTAATTATTGAGATGAATAATCAATCTCAATTATTCATTATTGGTAATATCGATAAAATATGAATGGTGGAGATTAATCTCGATCTCGAGATTAATGACGATTGAGAAAATGATGATGCGCGATATGCTCTGCGAGGGGCTCCCCCTTGCCTGCGGCTGCCTGCGCCCACTGAGCGCCAGCGCGGCCCGGCCTGAGCGGTGCTGGCCAGGGGCTCAGAGGGTACTATCCCCCCCCCCCCCGGCCCCCCGCCCCCCCGGCCCCTGGCCTACTCGATGAGGCAACCCTACCCGTATCAGTTCCCACAGATTGTTTCGTGAATGCTTGCACAGTTCCGATGAACGCTGCTCCGGTGTGTACCGTTCAATGCCGGTGCTGGCGCGACTTTAAGAATGCGGAGCATAAGCCGGGCTGCATCCGACCTTTCGCAACATTCGAGACAGGTCCACTGCAGTTGTGTCGAAACTTAGCTATTCGCAGGTGATGTGGGAGGTGGTGGGGGGGGGTATGTGACGGGGGGAGGGAGGGGTGGGGAGGAGGCCCGCGCGGCAGCGCACCTTGAGCAGCTCGGTGTGCCCCTCGGCAGCGCACAGCTTCAGCGGCGTGTTCTCCAGCTCATCCAGCGCTGTCGTTGGCTGCCGCGGCGCCCGGCACAGCAACAAGAAAGGGGAGGGCAGGGCAGGAGGGGCGTCAGGCCCAGGCAAGCCATGGTGGGGGGGGGGGGGGGGGGGGGGGGGGCAAAGGGTTTCAAAAACACACAGACGCACATACGTATATACATATATACATATATACACACATATTTGTATATATCTGCACATATATATACCTATATACACAAATATACAGACATGCACATTTCCACATACACATACATGTACATCACATACACAAACACGTACACAAATACAGATATGTTTATGTTTATATAATACGGGAGGGGGAAGGGAGGGGGGGAGCAGGGCGCACATCAAAGTTGAGCTGCCCCGCGTTGTCGAGCAGCAGCTTTGCCGCCTCCAGCTGGCCGTTAAACGCGGCGGCGCAGAGCGCCACGGCGGCGTGTCCCCCCGGCACCGCGACGTCCTGCTGCGCCAGCGCCTCCAGCACGCCCTGCAGATCAAGAGGGGGGGGGCGCAGAGAGGCACAGCTGCGTGAGGCGGTGCGGGGAGTTTACCCACCCCAACCACATGCCCCCTGCTCGGGCCCAACCCACTTGAAACTCTCAGCCACAGAGTTTTTGTGCCCCACATCATTGCCCAGCAAGCCAGCTGTCTACTGCATACCCATCATTTGCCCAGACTGAGAGCCAGGCGGCACCATGGCACCCGGGCGTGGGCGAGGATGATGGGGGCACACACGAGTGGTCCAGTGTTTACTTGTGCCATACATCCTCCCTTCCTAATCCGGAATGACACCGCGAGTGCCACCGCGCCGATGACATTCCGGAACACAAACACGGGCGTGCATGCTGTGTGTAGGAACACTCGCTATGGGTCCGTTAAAGCTTCGTCTACATCTTGCAGGTGCCTCTGACCGCCAGTGCATGTCCACAGTGATGTTATCACCGCATCGGCCCCCATACCCATACGTCAATACTACTCACGCGACATTGGGGGGGGGGGGCGGGGGGGGGGGGGGGGTACCTGCAGCACAATCACATGGCCAGACTGCGCAGACTGGAACAGCACGTTATCCCGCGGCTCCGAGCCCGGGATGCCCCGTGCCAGCTCCTCCCACTCCTGCCAAGGTGAGTACAAATCCAACAAGGTGAGCTGCGGCCTCCCCCAGGGGGGGCAGCAGCATCGCAGGACCTTGCGTAAGTGGGGGCAAGGAGGGCACCTGCTCCGCAGCAATCTGCTCAGCCGTCTTTATTAGCTCTTTTTCCTGCAGGGCGGCGCCACATACCACTGTTGGCTCCCGCACTAAAGAAGCAGCAACACCATGGACAGCAGCAGCAGCAGCGGCGGCGGCGGCGGCGGATGGTGCGCTGACAGCTTAGTTGCCTTTCCGGGAGACGGCGGGCAGACACTAAGGGGGGGGGGGGGGGGGGGGGGGCGTACCTCGGCGGTGTACTGTTTGCGAAGCACTACGGAGTTGACCGTTTTCAGGCGGTTGCGCAGCTGCTCCGTCATCGACCCCGTCTTCTTCAAGCTCCGCTGCTCGATACCACGCAGGTGGGGCACAGAGTGTGGGCGATGTCAGCCTTGTCTGCCCCCCCCCCCCCCCCCCCCCCCCCGCCTTTGTCCCCCTTGGATGTCCTGTTTCCTTGCCGCTGAGCAGTGCACCCTTGGATAAATGGGGGGGAAGGGCGGGGGGGGGGGTCCTTGCCTTGGTGGGCGACACGTGGCGATGGCGCGACTGGTGCTTCTGCGCGGAGAAGTCGATGCTCATGCGCGCCACCATCTTGGGGATGTGCCCCCACGTGATCTGCAGCGGGCGGGGGCGTGCGCTCAGGCCTCACCCTGACTGCACTGGTGAGCCAGGCCATCCCTCCTGAGCCACCCATAAGCCACCCTTCTTGTGATATACATCTGATTTCATTTGCATTTTATTAAATAGGGACGGAAATGACCTAGTGGTAAGGCATGCCTATCCAAGGGCAGGAGTCGCAGGAAGGGGAAATCTCCTCCGATGATAGCCAGGGGCTTCGACATTGCCGGAGCGATTATAATGACATGCTGTTGTAAGGAGGGGGTGCCGACCTTGGCCTGCCGCCCCTCGACGGGCTGGCTCTTCACCGAGTTATGCAGCTCCTTGTTCAGCTTCTTCAGCTCCAGCGGTGGCCGCGACATGCTGCCCGATCCGCCGCTGCGAGACGGCGCCGCGGCCGCTGCCGGCCCGCCGGCGCAGCAGAACACGCCTGTCAGCCCCGAGCGCAAATCCCCCCCCTCCTCCTCCCCGTGTGATTCCGCGCTACTCCTACTCTTAGCTTCCTGGGGCTACCAGAGGGGTGGTGGTCGCGAAGGGGGGGGGGAAGGGGGGGGGGGGGGGGGGGGGGCAGGGGGTGTAATTACAAATATTATCTTTCTGTCGGGAACTTACCGCCGTCCTTACTGACGCCACAGCCCATGGCGCCGCCAACCCACCCTCGCAGGCCGCCTCAGGGTGCGCAGCTGCAGGCGCCGGGACGTTCCCGGGGAAGAATCAGGAGAGGAATCGAGGGGTCAGCGATGCGGCGCGACCCTGTTCGGCGAGGCTTCCCACGGGCGAGGCCTTGCGCCAGCGACTCCTGCTGCATGTGTACATCGTCTGTTGTACGACAGCTGCTCCGACGGATGAGCGCGAGTCGCCACGCGGCGCAATATAAATTTTGGCGATGACTACATGATACATGAAAAGCCTTTCATGATTATGTACATTCCGGTATCATATGCTGGGCGGATATTCGTACGTACTCGTAGGATATATTAGGGTACCAGTAAGGCCACACAGACGTATATCAATCGCTGTTTTAGGTGCCGACCGCGCCCCCCCCCCCCCCCCCCCCCCTCCCCTCCCCCCCCCCCCCCGCCCCCGCACACACACACCCTTTTTTGGCCCTCTTTTTTTCTCGACTGCTGGACGGTAAGTACTACTGATCTACTACAGTCCCCAAGCAATATTGCTTGAGTGGCCCCAGGGTGCCTCTGGCATGTTGCATGTAGGTGCTTTGCAGCCTACTTTATTAGGGAGCAGACAAGGAGGCTGGCTGGGTAGGCGGAGCATGTTGATGGTAGGTGTTGCTATGGTGCCTCAAGCCATCAAGGGACATTCGATGGGATTGCAGCGTTATTATTGTACGTGAAAAAAATGAAAACTTATTTACATGATAAAACCCCCGACCGTTTGACGACAACCTACAATACTTGCTACTGCTACTTATCACTTTAAGAGCTTGAATATATACTCCACAGCGCAAGTGCGAATGAGGACTTCTGCAAGAAGGGCACCCGCTCCTCGCGTGGCATTTTGCTGGCTCCTCCTCGTGTTGCGTAGTGTGGAGCAAGCAGTGCGCAATAACTGCCGGCAAATAGCTCCTTGCCGATGGCCGCTTGCTTGGCTCCTAGATAGTTGATGCATGCTAGCCCCGCTGCGTTGTATTTCACATCCATGTTAATGTCTTCATCCAGCTCGCTATCGTCTGTCATATGCTCGCGCTTTATTGCAGCCTTGTTTGGCAGCCTTCTTGGCCTTGGCTCCCTACTTGTTAAATGTGCATTCCGAGCATTCCGGATTTCGTCCGAAGCACTTGCACCGCCACCGCTCAGGCGCTCATACGCGCATTACCCTTCGTGCCAAACAGATTGGCATCCATTTACGTAGCAAGCTGTCATATATTATTAGTATACATAGTATATGGCATTGAATACTGCCTTATCGCTATAATATACATATAACGGTATATATATGGGCGGGCGCCAAGGACGATAGGGCATGTTGACAACTGAGGTCGGACTGTCAATGTGTTATATTTGTTATTACAATAATGCTACTGCGCTTAGCCGCTGGTGACAAGCGCGTGCTGGCGCGCGCAAACGAGGACTACATCAAGGCTATGTGCGCACCCCTAGCTAAATGCCACCAGCCCTCCAGCCTGCTCCGGCTGCTCAGCCCTCATCAGTGAGGGGCTGCCAGCCTTGTAATCACTTCTTCTATCTTACCTAGTAGAGCCTGGCTCCGGCACTTGCTACTGCACTACCACTACATGCAACTCAGGCATAAGGACGCACCATGTTATGCGCATGACAAGTTATGGGCTAGTTCCACACGTTGCGTTTGGCTTTTGACGAATGCCTCGCTATGGAGGCATTGTAGACGAAAGTCCGTCGTGCAACAACGACGTTATAAAACGGAGCTCAAAGATAGAGTCTCGGAGTATCGAAGTGTTTTTTTCTTAGCGTTGTCCATTTTAGCGCAGTCGACTACGATGGGTCGTTGACATTATCTACCACGTACTGTGGTTACCATCAGCCGCCTTGGATCAGCCGCCTTGATGGATTAGCTGCACAATGGTCTCATGAAAAGGTATACCCAGCGGGAGCAGGTTGGAGCACCGGGGAGGCGCGGGGGGGGGGGGGGGGGGGGGCGTGCAACATTCATATTCGGCACGTCAGCCGCAACGCCCTGCCGTTGTTCCGCCGTCAGCGCCGGGTGTCACACCTATCGTCCATCTATGCATCGACCACGTACGAAAAGGGTCCGTGAGAGCCCGGCTTATTCCGTCAACATAGAGAATGGTATGGCAGTGTAGTCCCCGAGAGGCCATCGCTCACGATATCACGCGTGCTGCACGATTGACGAGTACTTTTGGCACGGGTGACATCGTGCATCTTTGGGTACTTAATGGTCGACGACATGTCCGGCGGTGATTTGAGGCCGGTCTCGCCTTCACGTCCCGGCATGCACACACTTGGCGGTGCTCCTCTCCTGCGGGCTACCACCGGTGGAGGATATGGTGGGAGGAGCTGTGGACGCAGCGGAAGTAGACGTGGAGGCCGCGGCCGTAGTGACGTTGTCACCGGTGACGAGCCGGGGGAAGTGGATCGAATCCTGACGGTCATAAAGGAACTTCAAGTCGGAATGGCAAGAATTGGCGATGACCAATCACGACTTTGGGAGGAGGTCCAGTGGTATCGCACATGTGTCGAGTGACGACAAGCGCGGTCAGCTCGAGTCCAATAAACTGGACACACCTACAGCACCTCGCCGATTTGATCCGGCCGACGAAGGTAGCGGGCGTCGGACTCTAATACCGGCCCCGCTGGAGTCGGCACGCCAGGCTTCGGTTGGGCGAGCCAGAGGTGACACTTCAGTAATCTCTCGCGAGAAACGGGGTTTTCTAAGCTAACCAAAACCATGTTGATGTCGTTTTGGACATCCCTAGCGATCTCGTGGTTCGGCATCAAGGCACCAGAGTTGATATATCAGGCTATCTCTCGTCTGGACATCAAGATGGTGTACTCCAAGTCGATGGTGTACTCTAGGATTAACTCTTCAACATGCTCATGCTGAGCATGCGCTCGTCTAAGCAAGGCATGGATGCACTTGCACTAGTCGATGTAAATCCACCGAATCGGGGAGCTCTCGCGTGGCAAGCACCGCATGACAAGTTGGACATATACTCTATAGCTCGCATCATTGACATTGGCAGTCGACTTACCTACCGACAAGTACGATCCGACCTCCGGCCGAAGCGTCGGCGATTTTATTCAAGGCAGGCGCCAGCTGTGGCACAAGCTAAACGAGTCGGTTGTATGTTTGATGCCACCCGGCCAACACTGCATTCCCGATCACTTTCTCGGGATTATACTACTCGGATGCCTACAGAGTGATCATCCAGTATTATGCATGTGCAAATGCGCAGTGCTCACCGGTGCCGATGGCGTTTGGACCCTACTCGAGTCTCGCGTAGTCAAAGAGCGACTGCTAGATAAGAACGACAATTCCGGCTTTGATTACATCGGGCAATAGCAATTGGGCTCGTGCCCAACCATGGAGCAGCCATCCCAACCACATGCATTTTTGGCCAACAAGTTTTAGAAATTTGTTAGTCCCTTTGCCGGTAGATGCTCCTGGTGTGGTTCTAAGAACCAAAGCCATGCATAAGTCCTCCGCTGCCCCAAGAAACAACCCCCGGACAAATCCCCTCCACCTCCCAGCGCCGCTGCAATCCGCCTTTGTAGAAAATTCCAAAGACACTCAATCGGATGGCCACATGCATCTCTCTGCATATCCCGAGAGTCCCTCAAACCTGCAATGTCCAACCCCAAAACCTCGCACAACCCTAACACACACCCACCATTAACAGACAGATTAACAGACACGCTCCCGCAATTCACCACATACGACTCACACCCCCGCTACGACAGGGGAGGGAGCAATATCAAGCGGCATGGAAGGAGGAGGAGGGCGGGGGAAAAGGAGGAAGGCCGCAAGCTGCATCCGTAATCCCAAGGGTCATCCTCACAGCAGTTGAATAAAGCATGTTCTAAAAGCAATTCGGCTTGGGCAGTGGAGAGCAGCAAGTCATCACGTTGTAATTCAATTTCAATTTCTAAAAACCGCCGAGGTCCCGACTGCGAGGCATCGGATGGCGAGCAGATGGCATGGAACAAGGCGGCGAGGAAGAGTCACTCGTCGAAACGGGGTCCGCTTGACCGCGCCTAACACGGTACTTGTAATGTATCCGAACTCAATTTTACTGTACGATTACTGTATTCCGTATTACCCCGCGCCTGACCGCGCCTAACCCTCGCCTATATCCGCTTTTAGTCATTTTATCTCCGCCTATCCGGCGGTGGTCGCGAGTATCCGCGCCGAGCCATGACTGCCATGGCAGTACCCGTACGTACGCTAACGGTACGTGATATGAGCCCCTTGCTGCGCACTTCGCCCCCTCGAGTACCCGTACAAGCTACACAGGTGCGCGAGGGCGCTCGGCGCTGGTCGGCCAGCAGCTGACGCGGCGCGAGTGTCTCCATACCGGTACCGTACCGGTTCCGACGCAGTGCGTCCGACGGAGGTGCCGCTCATCATTCCCATCTTCCCACATGCTCACCGTGCGCGTAACTATAACCCGCGATTGGCTTCGAGCCAGTCCCCCGTGCGATGCCTCGCGGCGGCCAGCGAGGAGTCAGTTCGATAACAATATTTCAACATAGCAAGGATGCACATGGCAAGGTCGTTGGGGTGCAGTGCCGTGTGTGCAAGCAGACACTCGGCGGGACCAGCCGATACTCTAGAGAGCGCCACCTCAAAACTGCGGCGAACCATGCCTGCTCTGCAGAGCAAGCAAGCCCGCTTACTGGCAAGCGCCCGTTAGTGCCGACACGTAGGTCTGCGATCTATAGAGTGCACACATGAAGGCATAGCCATCAACGTAACGTTCACCCCCCCCCCCCCGCCCCTTTTCTCAGATGAAAAAAACAATAGGCTCTTCGCCGTCGCAAGGGCTTGATGAGCCAGCAGCGTCGCTCGAGCCCCCCCCCCCCCCCCCCCCTCCCCCATCCATGCGTCTCCCCCCGCCGCACCGACACCCCCTCGTCCGCGCCGAACCCGAACTCGAGCAGCCCAACGCAGCGTTCCTGACCAGAGGAATGACGTCGGCCGATGGGTTGGTTTTCGGTTCATGTCAAACCATAACGAGCTGGACATCACCACGACGTTCCCCAACGACAAGGTTAGGGTGCGGCATCACGACGGACGGTAATGCCCCACTTGTGCCTCGCCCCAAGCCCTTTTGCTGGCCTACTGCTTCACGACCTCCCAACCAATTTAACCTTCTACCCGCCAGTAATTGACATCGCCTTATTATGTGCTTTCCCCGTGGCCACTTTTACATCACACCCGTGATGCAACTGTCAGCAGTTTGCGAACACATATATTCTCGCTCGGTGGTTTACCTTGAATGGACGGTGGAGGCTCGGAGGAGCCACCCGCCCCTAGAGACGTCGACAACGCTGCCGGCAACCGGAAAGACCCAAGTAGCAACGGGGAGGAGGAACCGGTTCCGGACGTACGGCCCGGTTCGCCTTGGTTGCGCAGCCAATCTCATGCGCTTCGCGAAGATGTGCGAGTATCTCCGCGGGGACTTGCGCTTGATGTACAACAGCCGGCATGATTGTGCTTGTGTGCAGGTTGGCAGCTCAGGAGAAGGGACGGGGCTGCACAACCCGGGAAGTTGAGATGTTCGTGGAGAGGGGGTCGGGTTAGCCCCCCCCCCCCCCCCCCCCCCTTTTGCTGCCCATGTGCGTGATGTCACGTGGTCACTTATATCAAATAATTGCTTGCTGCGTGCAGGTCACGTACTTCCGGAAGGTCATTGTAGGCAAGTGCAGCAAGAACCCTTAAAGGGCTTTCGCTGCGGAGGTCATGAAGCAGGTGCTGCGCTCCCCCCCCCCCCCCCCCCGGGCCGCCGCCCCCGCCCCCGCCTTCTGCCTCGCTGCCCCTATGGTGTCATTTGTCTCATTGCCCATGTTGCTTTGCAGATGAGCAGGCTAGAGGACTTTGAGCTGCTTTACAATGACATGCTCACCCGCATGCGCCGGGACAGGGGCAGTAAATCAACAACGGCGAAGAAGGCACACGCAGCTTTGGGTGCTGTTCGGGGGGCAGTCAGCAAGGCGCGGGTGCATGAAGAGTTCTGCGAGGAGGGGGTTAATGTCCACGCACACACCGTTGCTCTCTTCAAGACGTATGTGGAGGAGTTTGGCCCAGACGGGCTGAAGGTGCATGCCATAAGGGAGGATACAGCCAACATCAAGTGAGTGTTGTTGGCATCCGTGTCTGCAAGGGTAGTATGTGTGTCTTATTCATCCATCATTTTGATTTGGTCACTCCCCTCATGTTGACCTACTATGGCCGAATGGAGACCTTGAAGCCCGACCATGAGTCCTACACTCGTGACTATCAAGTACCCGCTACTCGCTATAGTACTTTGATGCATGGCTCCGCTGCCGTACTCCTTCCCGCTAGGTTTAAAGTACTGTGACGCCTTACGTTAGGCGGGCATTAGGCGCAGTATATACATGCGATTACTCGCGCCTAATAGTACTTTAGCGCGGTAAGGCGGACCCCGTTTGGATGAGTGATTACATGCTGACAAGGCCCGCGCGCGACGTGGCACGCTAATTTGTTGAACCAAAGTTTGGTCCCATCCCCAATAAAGTCGCGAGGGCCCCTAGCCGCGCACGATGCCGCTAAACTAGTACATGCATCGGTGTGGGCGCGTTACGAATCATCGGCAGTGTTAGCCCGTACTAAAGCCTAGGGCATATTTTAAGGATATTAAGGATTGTGTCTATGCGTGTTAATATGCGTCGAACCCCTTGCCGCATTATACGGTGCGGGTGTCCCCGCGGAGGTTGTGGCCGGGCTGCATGCATCAGCCGCCCCAACACTTGACCTCTTGCGCCAACTGCAGTCGTAGGTCTAGCATTAATAGCCCTTGGAGCATTACCTTATTCAAGCCCCGAAGGGCTCATGCATCAAACCGGGTAGACCCATGACACGCCGGGGCGATATTGCCGAAATACATCGACCATGAGTCGATCCCGGGACCCCTCGCATACGAGACGACCGCTCAACTGAGCGGACAAGGAATGCACCTTGTATTGCGCCTTTTTTTGAATTATGTCCAGGCGTCTTATGCGTCGAACCCATTGCCACATTATACGGTGCGGGTGTCCCTGCGGGGGTTGTGGCCGGGCTGCATGCGCATCTGCCGAAGCCGCCCCAACACTTGACCTCTTGCGCCAACTGCAGTCGTAGGTCTAGCATTAATAGCCCTTGGACCATTACCTTATTCAAACCCCGAAGGGCTAATGCATCAACCGGGTAGACCCATGACACGCCGAGGCGACGTTGCCGAAATACACGGACCAAGAGTCGATCCCGGGACCTCTCGCATACTACGAGACGACAGCTCAACCGACAAGGAATGTACCTGCTTGTATTGCGCCTTTTTTTGCCCTCTCTCATATTACCTTTTTTGTTGCACATGTATTGCACTCCCGAAATGCTTTGCTCCGCGGGATGGAGCTTGCCCCGACTCGCATTACTCAAATGGGCCGACGCCCCCCAAACGGGTAGGGCGGACCTTTCGTTGTCAGTTGCGGGTATATATACTATGATGGCAATATATACTATGATGGCTGCTAAATGCTTAAGCACTGTGTTTTTTTACTACACCCCTCCACATAAGTCCGGGTTTTGCATTTTCGATCGCAAAGCGCATGCATGGGCGAGGATCACGCCGGCTGCATGTGCATACATGCTAACTACAGTGGGAATAGTTCGGGCGAACGCCTATTGTGCGCTTTATACCCACCCGCGCGACAACACGACCATTTGTGGGCGCCCTTTCAAAAACGCGAAATCATTGCATGGTGCGTTGGCGCCAGAAAGTTGTGGGTTGCGCCAACCGTCCAAACCTATGGAAATAGCGGCACTCGTCGCACCAAACTCGGTGGATACGGCCCTTGGCATAAGTTGCACACACCGTGCGTGTAGGCCACTGAAAGCATGTCGCTATAGGCACGACGTGACACCCCAACGTCAAGTTGGCCACTGTGGGGAGCAGTTTTGGGGTGAAAATGCTGCTGTTTCTGTGGCGAACGCACGTAGGAGAGGCGCTCGATGGCCCCCTTGGCGTAGGGCAATGCTCTACCATGGGGGCGCGTGGTGGAATGCCAGTTGCACCCTTTCGTGGGCGGGGTGGCGCGGTAGGGGCGTGGATTTTGATTAATATGAAATTCCTTGAAAAATGCTGTGGAAAATGGCATTTTGGCTGGTAGATGTGTGTATCGCTAGGAGGTGGCACATGCCAAGTGTTGGTGGTCCGTGGTCATCCACATTCATAACGCTCTCGCGCAACTGAGTATGGGGCTTAGACACGCACTTGGCGCAAAGCCACGCGCCCGATATGGGTGGGCACATGAGGCAGTGAGGGGCAACTTGGATGATCATCTTTGGGGATTTTTTCCGGAGACCCAAAAAATCGATTTTGTGGTTATGAAAGAGTGTTCCCGACGCAGAATTGAACGAGGAATCGCGTGATATTTTTAAAAAGTTTTTCTGAGCAAACCCTGAGAAGTTATAGCGTTTTGAAGCCAAGGGGGTGTTGCTGCGCGTGGCCGACACTGATGCCATGCCAGTATCGCAACGCGACATGCACTGGCCGCCGCCCACACGGCTGCACCCCAACCAAATGCACCCGAGCCCCTCGCCAATGTGTTTCCTCACGCGTTCATGGCCATCCCGCCGTTTGGTTGTCTATTCACGCGCGTCGGCGTGTGCGTGATACCGACCCCGGTTTTGGTGCAGTTGCAGGCGACGCCCATCCACGCACCAGGTGCAGCGTGATTCCCTAGTCAAAGGTCATTAAGTTTCGGTTTGAGCCACTCGTCATGCAGGTTTAATAAAGCCCTCTGAGATTCCAGGGTTTCATCTCATATACCCTACGTTCAGGTACCCTAGACTTGTGAAGTCTTGAGACTGCCGAAAAGGGACCCCAAACTTATGTGCAGGGGTGTGTTGGCCATATGTCATTCGGCCATATACGGCCGACGCGGCATGTTTGAATCACCCCAATGCTCCTACTGGCTGCATATGCCCATGATGCATCCACATGCGAGCCACGGGCTCGAAAGGGCTCACTGTCCCAAGACGCCTTATTGCGACCTCGTCGAGCGCGCTTGGTGCGGCGCACACCCCTCCACATAAGTCCGGGTTTTGCATTTTCGATCGCAAAGCGCATGCATGGGCGAGGATCACGCCGGCTGCATGTGCATACATGCTAACTACAGTGGGAATAGTTCGGGCGAACGCCTATTGTGCGCTTTATACCCACCCGCGCGACAACACGACCATTTGTGGGCGCCCTTTCAAAAACGCGAAATCATTGCATGGTGCGTTGGCGCCAGAAAGTTGTGGGTTGCGCCAACCGTCCAAACCTATGGAAATAGCGGCACTCGTCGCACCAAACTCGGTGGATACGGCCCTTGGCATAAGTTGCACACACCGTGCGTGTAGGCCACTGAAAGCATGTCGCTATAGGCACGACGTGACACCCCAACGTCAAGTTGGCCACTGTGGGGAGCAGTTTTGGGGTGAAAATGCTGCTGTTTCTGTGGCGAACGCACGTAGGAGAGGCGCTCGATGGCCCCCTTGGCGTAGGGCAATGCTCTACCATGGGGGCGCGTGGTGGAATGCCAGTTGCACCCTTTCGTGGGCGGGGTGGCGCGGTAGGGGCGTGGATTTTGATTAATATGAAATTCCTTGAAAAATGCTGTGGAAAATGGCATTTTGGCTGGTAGATGTGTGTATCGCTAGGAGGTGGCACATGCCAAGTGTTGGTGGTCCGTGGTCATCCACATTCATAACGCTCTCGCGCAACTGAGTATGGGGCTTAGACACGCACTTGGCGCAAAGCCACGCGCCCGATATGGGTGGGCACATGAGGCAGTGAGGGGCAACTTGGATGATCATCTTTGGGGATTTTTTCCGGAGACCCAAAAAATCGATTTTGTGGTTATGAAAGAGTGTTCCCGACGCAGAATTGAACGAGGAATCGCGTGATATTTTTAAAAAGTTTTTCTGAGCAAACCCTGAGAAGTTATAGCGTTTTGAAGCCAAGGGGGTGTTGCTGCGCGTGGCCGACACTGATGCCATGCCAGTATCGCAACGCGACATGCACTGGCCGCCGCCCACACGGCTGCACCCCAACCAAATGCACCCGAGCCCCTCGCCAATGTGTTTCCTCACGCGTTCATGGCCATCCCGCCGTTTGGTTGTCTATTCACGCGCGTCGGCGTGTGCGTGATACCGACCCCGGTTTTGGTGCAGTTGCAGGCGACGCCCATCCACGCACCAGGTGCAGCGTGATTCCCTAGTCAAAGGTCATTAAGTTTCGGTTTGAGCCACTCGTCATGCAGGTTTAATAAAGCCCTCTGAGATTCCAGGGTTTCATCTCATATACCCTACGTTCAGGTACCCTAGACTTGTGAAGTCTTGAGACTGCCGAAAAGGGACCCCAAACTTATGTGCAGGGGTGTGTTGGCCATATGTCATTCGGCCATATACGGCCGACGCGGCATGTTTGAATCACCCCAATGCTCCTACTGGCTGCATATGCCCATGATGCATCCACATGCGAGCCACGGGCTCGAAAGGGCTCACTGTCCCAAGACGCCTTATTGCGACCTCGTCGAGCGCGCTTGGTGCGGCGCACACCCCTCCACATAAGTCCGGGTTTTGCATTTTCGATCGCAAAGCGCATGCATGGGCGAGGATCACGCCGGCTGCATGTGCATACATGCTAACTACAGTGGGAATAGTTCGGGCGAACGCCTATTGTGCGCTTTATACCCACCCGCGCGACAACACGACCATTTGTGGGCGCCCTTTCAAAAACGCGAAATCATTGCATGGTGCGTTGGCGCCAGAAAGTTGTGGGTTGCGCCAACCGTCCAAACCTATGGAAATAGCGGCACTCGTCGCACCAAACTCGGTGGATACGGCCCTTGGCATAAGTTGCACACACCGTGCGTGTAGGCCACTGAAAGCATGTCGCTATAGGCACGACGTGACACCCCAACGTCAAGTTGGCCACTGTGGGGAGCAGTTTTGGGGTGAAAATGCTGCTGTTTCTGTGGCGAACGCACGTAGGAGAGGCGCTCGATGGCCCCCTTGGCGTAGGGCAATGCTCTACCATGGGGGCGCGTGGTGGAATGCCAGTTGCACCCTTTCGTGGGCGGGGTGGCGCGGTAGGGGCGTGGATTTTGATTAATATGAAATTCCTTGAAAAATGCTGTGGAAAATGGCATTTTGGCTGGTAGATGTGTGTATCGCTAGGAGGTGGCACATGCCAAGTGTTGGTGGTCCGTGGTCATCCACATTCATAACGCTCTCGCGCAACTGAGTATGGGGCTTAGACACGCACTTGGCGCAAAGCCACGCGCCCGATATGGGTGGGCACATGAGGCAGTGAGGGGCAACTTGGATGATCATCTTTGGGGATTTTTTCCGGAGACCCAAAAAAATCGATTTTGTGGTTATGAAAGAGTGTTCCCGACGCAGAATTGAACGAGGAATCGCGTGATATTTTTAAAAAGTTTTTCTGAGCAAACCCTGAGAAGTTATAGCGTTTTGAAGCCAAGGGGGTGTTGCTGCGCGTGGCCGACACTGATGCCATGCCAGTATCGCAACGCGACATGCACTGGCCGCCGCCCACACGGCTGCACCCCAACCAAATGCACCCGAGCCCCTCGCCAATGTGTTTCCTCACGCGTTCATGGCCATCCCGCCGTTTGGTTGTCTATTCACGCGCGTCGGCGTGTGCGTGATACCGACCCCGGTTTTGGTGCAGTTGCAGGCGACGCCCATCCACGCACCAGGTGCAGCGTGATTCCCTAGTCAAAGGTCATTAAGTTTCGGTTTGAGCCACTCGTCATGCAGGTTTAATAAAGCCCTCTGAGATTCCAGGGTTTCATCTCATATACCCTACGTTCAGGTACCCTAGACTTGTGAAGTCTTGAGACTGCCGAAAAGGGACCCCAAACTTATGTGCAGGGGTGTGTTGGCCATATGTCATTCGGCCATATACGGCCGACGCGGCATGTTTGAATCACCCCAATGCTCCTACTGGCTGCATATGCCCATGATGCATCCACATGCGAGCCACGGGCTCGAAAGGGCTCACTGTCCCAAGACGCCTTATTGCGACCTCGTCGAGCGCGCTTGGTGCGGCGCACACCCCTCCACATAAGTCCGGGTTTTGCATTTTCGATCGCAAAGCGCATGCATGGGCGAGGATCACGCCGGCTGCATGTGCATACATGCTAACTACAGTGGGAATAGTTCGGGCGAACGCCTATTGTGCGCTTTATACCCACCCGCGCGACAACACGACCATTTGTGGGCGCCCTTTCAAAAACGCGAAATCATTGCATGGTGCGTTGGCGCCAGAAAGTTGTGGGTTGCGCCAACCGTCCAAACCTATGGAAATAGCGGCACTCGTCGCACCAAACTCGGTGGATACGGCCCTTGGCATAAGTTGCACACACCGTGCGTGTAGGCCACTGAAAGCATGTCGCTATAGGCACGACGTGACACCCCAACGTCAAGTTGGCCACTGTGGGGAGCAGTTTTGGGGTGAAAATGCTGCTGTTTCTGTGGCGAACGCACGTAGGAGAGGCGCTCGATGGCCCCCTTGGCGTAGGGCAATGCTCTACCATGGGGGCGCGTGGTGGAATGCCAGTTGCACCCTTTCGTGGGCGGGGTGGCGCGGTAGGGGCGTGGATTTTGATTAATATGAAATTCCTTGAAAAATGCTGTGGAAAATGGCATTTTGGCTGGTAGATGTGTGTATCGCTAGGAGGTGGCACATGCCAAGTGTTGGTGGTCCGTGGTCATCCACATTCATAACGCTCTCGCGCAACTGAGTATGGGGCTTAGACACGCACTTGGCGCAAAGCCACGCGCCCGATATGGGTGGGCACATGAGGCAGTGAGGGGCAACTTGGATGATCATCTTTGGGGATTTTTTCCGGAGACCCAAAAAATCGATTTTGTGGTTATGAAAGAGTGTTCCCGACGCAGAATTGAACGAGGAATCGCGTGATATTTTTAAAAAGTTTTTCTGAGCAAACCCTGAGAAGTTATAGCGTTTTGAAGCCAAGGGGGTGTTGCTGCGCGTGGCCGACACTGATGCCATGCCAGTATCGCAACGCGACATGCACTGGCCGCCGCCCACACGGCTGCACCCCAACCAAATGCACCCGAGCCCCTCGCCAATGTGTTTCCTCACGCGTTCATGGCCATCCCGCCGTTTGGTTGTCTATTCACGCGCGTCGGCGTGTGCGTGATACCGACCCCGGTTTTGGTGCAGTTGCAGGCGACGCCCATCCACGCACCAGGTGCAGCGTGATTCCCTAGTCAAAGGTCATTAAGTTTCGGTTTGAGCCACTCGTCATGCAGGTTTAATAAAGCCCTCTGAGATTCCAGGGTTTCATCTCATATACCCTACGTTCAGGTACCCTAGACTTGTGAAGTCTTGAGACTGCCGAAAAGGGACCCCAAACTTATGTGCAGGGGTGTATAACGGAGCGTCGCCTACCCAGGACTTTCCGTAACTGGATCGCTGCCTAAACGGCCGTCGTAGAGACGCCGCAAGGGTTTAGCTGCTACGAGTAATGTTCCCGGGGGCGGTTAAGAACAGAATTGTATGTACTAGTCACAGTCCTGCTGTCCCGGGGGCCAAAAAACTCTGGTCACGTACTGGTGTGAATTACAAAAAGTCGAGTAACACATATGTTTACTACCAGTAGTTGGGGTTGCCTTTCCCTCGCCGTGTACTTAGCAGGCGCGGTACCGCACAAACACGGAGCTTATGTGTCCGGTGCTAGTATGCCGTACCGCCCGAGGTGCTGCATCGACCCCGCATCGCCTCGAGGAGCTGCATTAACATTGTACTCCCGTACGGCTACTCCGCGTGCGGTTCCCGACGCAACCATCTCGGGTAGCGCTACTCCCGCATGCTGCTTCGCCGTGTGCTTGTCTGTCCCCACCTTCCTTGTCGCGGCGCACCCACCATGGGATCGCACCGCGACAGAGCTCGCTCGCGTCTTCGTGACATGCAAGGTCTTTGGTATAGCTGTTCGGCGCCGACCGGTCACCACTGTATTCCGCCTCGGGGCACCCGCGATGGACGTCGCCATCATACCGCCCATGTACCATGTACCTCCCGGTTGCCTCCGCGACCTAAGCACGCAACTGGCCGGCGCTAACGGGCCGCCGCTTCACGTTGTGCTTCGATTGCCTTCGCAGCTCCGGACACGCAGTTGATCGGCCCGAGCATGCCGTCATTGCACCCTGCGTCCGGGCCGCCTCCGCGACCCACGCACGTAGCTTGTCAGCACGAACTGGCCGTCACTGCACCATGTGCCACAGTCGCTTCCGCGGCATGGGCATGCAGCCGGACGGCGCCATCATGCCGTCCGTGCAACGTGCGCCCGGTCGCCTCCGCGGCATGCGCACGCATCTGGTCGGTGCCAACGGGCTGCCGCCCACTACATCAGACGCACCCGGTCGGCGCCGACGGACCGCCGTTGCACCATGTGTCTCGGTCGCTACCGCAGCCTCGAGCACGCGGTTGGTCGGCGCCATCAGGCCGCCACTGTATCATGTGCCTCGGCCGCTTCCGCGGCCTACGCACGCAGTTGTCGGCACCTACTGGCCGTCATTGCACCAGCATGTGCCCGGTCGCCTCCGCGGCCCGAGCACGCATCTGGTCGGCGCCAACGGGCCGCCGCTGCACGCTGTGCCTCGCTTGATGCGACAACCTCGGGCAAGCAGTTGGTCGGCGCCAAACGGCCGCCACTGCACCTTGTGCCCCTGCCGCCTCCGCGGCTTACTACTCACGCAGCTTGACGGCCGCACCTACTCGCCGTCACTGCACCATGATGCCCATTCTCCTCCGCGGCCCGGGTGTGAAGCTGGTTAGCACCGTCAGGCCGTCCCTGCCACGTGTGCCCCGGTCGCCTCCGCGGCCCGCGCACGCAGTTGGTCGGCGCCAACGGGCCGTCATTGCACCACGTGCCCCTGTCGCTTCCGCGGCCTACACACGCAGCTAGTCGGCACCAACGGGCCGGCACCGCAGATTGCCCCCGGTCACCTCCGCGGCCCGAACACGCAGTTGGTCTGCGCCAACGGGCCGCCACTTCACTTTGTGCCTCGGTTGCTGCCGCAGCCTCGGGCGCGCAGTTGGTCGGCGTCGTCAGGCCGCCACTGCACCATGTTCCCTTGTCGCCTCCGCGACCGAGCACGCGGCTGGTCGGTGCCGTCATTCCATCCATGCACCATGCGCCCCCAGTCGCCTCTGCGTCAAGCGCTCGCAACTGGTCGGGGCCAATGCTCCCTTCGCCACGGTCGCTTCCGCGGCCCCGGAAAGCAGCTTGTCGGCGCCAACGGGCCGCCGCAGCACGCTCTGCCTCGGTTGCTGTCGCAACCTCGGGCACGCAGCTGGTCGGCACCATCAGACCGCCACTGCACCCTATATATGCCGTAGCCGCTTTCGCTGCTCGGGCACGCACGTGGTAGACGCCGTACGGCCGCCCCTGCGCCCTGTGCCCCAGTCGCCTCCACGGCATGCGCACGCAGATAGTCGGCGCCATCGTGCCGCCACTACATCATGCGCCTCGGCGGCTTTCACGACATGGGCACGCATTAGGTCGGCGCCAACGGCCCGCGGCCGCGTCCTGTGCCCCGGTCGCTTTCGCAGCCCCCGGACACTTAGTTGGTCGACGCCATCGAGCCGTCGCTGCGTGGAGCTAGCTACAGACTACATCGTTCGCTCCCCCCCCCCCCCCCCCCCCCCCCCCACCCGCCTGCCCGCCCTGCGCACGCCAGGCCGTGCGACGGTAGCCAGCCGTTTTTCTGGTGGGCGGTCGCTGCGCTCCCGCCCGGCCACCACCCTGCGTAGTACTAAAGATTAACGCAGCAAAGCCAGCGCCGCCTAAAAGTACTGGTCACGTACTGGTACGCGTAATGGTGGTTTACGCGTCATGGTACCGCCTGCGGTACCCGCGTAGTCGTCGCTACGCGATGTGTACATACGAGTGCGCTTTAGTGGCATCAAGGCTCTGGACCCCGCCACGGTGGCATGACGTGCCCCCTGCCTGCCGTATATTCAATCACTCGGATTTCCGCCAGCTCGGATGACTCATACTTGCCCGTGCGCTGCGCCTGCCGCCGTTGTCTGCTGCTGCGTATTCTTCAGCAGTGCTTCCCGGCTGTTCCCGCCTTCGCCTGAGCAGCCCAGCTGTCCAACCCGTGTAACCAAACCCATCAGCCCATCAGCTGTCGAGGTCAGGCACTCCACCCCTCATCAGGCAGCTTGTGACTACTGCGCCCTACACACCGCCCTACACAACTACACACCGTCTCCTTATCCGCCAGGCCCGATTTTCGCCACGACTCAGCTCCGCACGTGCATCGATAGCTTCCCGAGCACACGGGTGGACCCGGTTCTTGCCGGGATGACGCCCGCGTGCCTGCGGGGCATGCCCGTCCGGGGAGCCGCCGCACCAGTCGGCGGGTACAGCTCGACTAATAGGCGCCGCCCAACGGGATGGCGGGCGGCAGCCGGCCCGTGCCCCGCCCGACTATCGCGACAGGCGGAAATCATCGGTGCCTGCTGGCGTGACAGGCTGGTGGTATGCCGGGTCGGGGGGTCGGGGGACTACTCGGAGCGTGCCACCGCTAGGTCGTCGGGGGCGGACGGTGGGGGCGGCGGAGCGGAGGCGGGGCATCCCGAGGTGCCGGAAGGGCAGGAGCTGATGGCCGGCTCTTGGGAGGAGGGCCTCCTGCGGCGCGCGGACGAGCTGGGCATGCTGCCGCGGAAGGAGGACCCCTACTGCGACGGCGACATGTGCGACATCTCCTTCCAGAGACAGGGCTCCATCCTGGGCGCATCGCTGCTTATCGCGGGCTCGGCGCTCGGGGGCGGTATGCTGGCAGTGCCCTCCGCCACCGCGGCCGCGGGATGCTTGCCGTCGCTGGTCACGCTGCTGGGCATGTGGGCCTTTCTGCTTGTGCAAGGCCTCCTGCTAGTGGAGGTCAATATCGCGGTTGCTGAGTGGTTGGAGGTACACCCCCCCCCCCCCCCCCCCCCCGTCCCCTACCTCCTCCACCTATATACATGCTGCAGGCATCGCGTTTTGTTGTAGATACACTTGGCAGACGCAAAGCTGCTATTGTGGAAACCTGCCCGATCTTGGCCAGGCGCCTGGACTGCGGTGAACCTGTGCCTGTGCCCTTGCCTTGCGTGCAGCGGCGCTCTGCAAGCATGCTGTCGTTGGCACAGATCACGCTGGGGCGCACCGCCGGCGCGGTGGTCGCGGCGTCCTACCTCATCTACAGCAACGCGGTGCTGATTTCGCAGATCTCGCGCGGGGGCGCCATCCTGTCCAGCCTTGTGCCTGTGCTGTCACACACAGCGGGCGTGCTGGTGGTGGCCGGTAGCGGCGCGTCGCTCCTCTACTTCAACACCTCCTCCGGCATCGACCGCACCAACCAGGCGCTCACCGGCCTGCTGGTGCTCGCGTTTGTGGGCATGCTGGCCTGCGGGATGCCGCACGCGGCGTGGGACCGGTTGCTGAGGGCAGACTGGCTGGCAGCGCCCGGGACCGTGCCCACCATCCTCCAGGTGAGCCCCCAGCCAGTGGAGATCCGATGGTATGCCGCAGTGTGCAGCACCGGCATCGAGCTGGATCCCATCTGGAGAATGGGCGCGCAACGGTATGGACCGCAGCTACCTTGCCGATTGATGCGGGCAGGCGTGCTAATACCCCGCGACATGCTGCCCGGGCGCGCAGGTGCTGACATTCGGCAATCTCATCCCCGTGGTGTGCACCTACCTGGACTGCGACCGCGACCGCACGCGCAAAGCCGTCATCATCGGCTCCTTCATCCCTACCTTCATGGTGGGCCTCTGGACGGTGATGGCCTCGGCGCTGGTGCCCTTCGCGCCCGGCGCAGCGTTCGCCGACCCCACGGACGCCCTCATCGGCGGCGGCGGCGGCGTAGTGGTCGGGGCGCTTGTGGCGATGTTTGCGGGCGCCGCGGTGTACACCACCATCATCGGCGTCCTAATGTCGCTGCATGAGTTCTGGGAGGAGGCGCTGCGCGAGAACGCCACCGTCAGCCGGTCCGTCAGCAGCAGCGGCAGCATGGAGGGCGAGGAGCTGCCCTTCCAGTGGTACCGTCACCCCGGGGTCCGGGAGATCGCGTCGCGCATTGTGGCGCTGGCGCCGGCGACGCTCATTGCGGTCGCGGCGCCGGGGGAGGTATTCTACCAGGTGCTGGCCTTTAGCGGCGCCTACGTGGCGACCATCCTCTTTGGCTTCGCGCCGCCGCTGATGGTGATGGTCACGCGAGGGCAGCGGCCGGCTGGCCGCGAGTGGCTCGGCCCCGACTCCCAGAGGATTGTGCCGGGGGGCAACTGGACGCTGATGGCTCTGGGCGCCATCACGGTGAGAGCCCGGCTGGCTAATTTATTTATTTTTTTGTGGGGGGAGGGGGGGGGGGGGGGGGGGGGGGAAGGGGGAGGGGGGGTGTGCATACCTGTTTCGTAGTGTGGAGACTGCAGAAACATGTTTTCCCATTATGGGCGCTGACTCAGTGGCGAGAACATTTCGATGAAGCCAGCCTGTCAGATGTCAAGTATCGACAAGTATATCGCGGAGCTAACGAACGCACGCATTGAATTCACTCGTACGCCGACGCCCCTCCCCACCACCACCAACAACCTGCAAAGAGGGCAAAACACTTATATGCCAGAATACGCCACAAACCGGCCACGAAAATACTGACGCAATGTGGCAAAGCTATTATTTTGGGATGTGGAAACCCAATGAGATCGCCCGATACAGCGGGTGTTCCTAGAGGTGGCATGCAACCCCCATTTACGGCGCATCTTCTGGGTTCTTGTAGCTGTGTCAGCCCCGCAGCGTGTGTCAGGGTCCTGGCGCTGCCATTGACTGACCCCCCCCCCCCCCCCCCCCCCCCGCCTTCCCCCCGTCTGCTCCCCCGAAGATGTACATTGTGTTCATGTCTGCGCAGGTGGACATCCCCAACTTTGTGCACTGGCTTAAGGCAGGGTTCTGAGGCGTTAGCGGGGCCACATTATTGTATGCACCCCCGGACGAGCGGCAGCCCGGAAGCTGCGCCCGCTGAAATGTTGTATCCAATACATACATGTAGATACCCCCCCCCCCCCCCCCCCCCCCCCGATATCCCCTTTCGCAGCTTGCACGGCGGAACATAGGAAATATCAATAGCAAGTAAAAACGATATCTCTACCCTCAGAGGGATGTTAACTATTTTAACGATAATTTGAATAGATGAGACGACCACTGCCACTGTGTGACACCTGCCACCGGTTTCCTTTGCAGCAGATTGCCATTTTGGAGAATCGTTTCAGGGAGCATGTTGTGCCTTTTTGTTTCGGGTTGGCAGGATGAGGCAAGCCGGAAGAGCTGACAATGCAGCACACTCGCATGTGTAAACAAAGTATATAGACAAACTATTCATAGGTCGACCTCATAAAAATGGCGAGATAGAGTGAACCCAATGGCTATTAGTTATATCGTGCTGTACAGAGATTCTATTTAAACAGAGAATCGATTGTGCTACCTTCCATAAATCAAGCGCTGTTATACTGAGCAACTGTTTTCTCTCTCTGAGAACCCTCCTACGTGACGGGCTGCGTGACGCTATGGCAAGCTTGCCTACACCCGATGAGCGGCGAGCTCGCCCCCTTTGCTGCTCTCATCTCGCGCCAGCCTGATCGCATCTTTAGCGGCAAGGCTGTAGTCCTCAGACGCCACCGTGCGCGGCATGCCCCGTGCCTTTGCGTCCAGGTAGGCGGGCATCAACAGCAGCCCGAGGACGAGGCACGCGCCGCTGGCTGCCTCGCCGGCGAAGCGCCCACCCGCCGCCCAGCCGGCCTGTACGCAGACCTGCAGGCACACGCCGGCGATCGCGGTGCAGACCGCCAGCATGGCAAAGTGATTACTGCGCCCGCCAGCGCCTACGAGCGCGCGACCCATGCCGTACGCACCCAATGCTAGCTGCGCGCTTCCTACGGTGATGGCCATCTCGGGCCAGAACACGACGAACGGGCTCACGACGACCGGTTGCTCGAAGGGACCGCCGCCGAAGCGAACCAGCAGGTAGATGCCCAGCCCGAGCTGCGCAGAGCCCGCCACGCCGGTCAGGCAGGTGTAGTAGCCTAGCCTACGGCGGAAGAAGGAACCGGTGTAGCGGACGCCGCCGGCGCGCTGGAACGCGCGCGCCTTGAGGGCGAAGAAGGTCAGCGCCCCCGCGATGGCGAGCAGGTAGGCGACGCCGCCGGCGAGTTCCACCACCCGGCAGGCAAGTACGTCGCCACGGCCCAGCGCGACGCCTGCCAGAGACTCGCCGTCGAAATAGGATTGGTCGGTGGGGTCGAGGTTCCACTGCAGCGCCAAGCCCGCCACGCCAACGCTCAGCACGAACCAGGCCGATGCGACGGCGACGATGGTGATGATGGAGAGCGCCGAAGAGGCGCGGTCGCAAAAGGCGCCATACGCGCCGGCGAGGATGCCGACCAGGCCGTACCCCACAGCCGTGACGGCAGCCGCGAGGTTGAGAGCTTCCATCACTGTGTCCGGCGGCCCGGAGGCGGCGGCCACCAACGGCGGGCATCCCGAGACGGCCACCAGGGTGCCGTAGAGCAGGCAGCAGCACGCGACCTGGCGGTGCTCCAGCAGCGCGCGCAGCATCGGCGCCGACGCCTCCCGCACCGCGCCGCTGCCCCAAACTGTGCCCCAGGCTGGCGGCCCGCCCGGCTGGCTCTTGCCGCTCCCCACCCAGGGATCATATTTTCGACCCATTGCGCCGGAAATGTGACTTGGGTTTGACTTTCACACTCCCCCTGGTCCTGCGCCTCGCGGTAGGTGACGACTGTACGACTGACTGCGTGCGACATCGTTCCCGCCTGCCGCCACTGCGGGCGCGGCATGCCGTGCGGGAACCGGCTCCGCCATCATCGCTTGCCGCTACTAGCGCGCGCGATTTGCCATTGCTTTATCTTTTCATCTGATTCGGCGTCGAAGACAACTAGCAACGTCAAGGTTTCGCAAATAACATCCTTATCGTACTTGTTGCATCATTTATCTATTCGTCGCGGAGCAGCAGCAGATGAGCGCACACTACGTACCCAGTACTTATCTTTTTGGTTACAGGGAGAGCGTCCAGAGAATGCACGCAAAGTACTGGGGGAGGAAAGTACTGGGGGAGGAAAGAGCCTACATTTAAGCAGAACCCTCTTAGCGCCGGGCCGACGTACCCAGTCGTTACCGTACCCCTCTGGCTCCATCATCGCTTGCCGTGATAGCGCTAAATATTGATCTCTAATAGTCGCTAATCCCAGATCGTCGCTACACACACGCATGCTGTATAATATATGTAAATACCGTATAGCGACTACGTATTTTTAATAAATATATGCCAATCTATATAAGATATTATTGATAAATAAGATCATTTATTGCTCGCGCGTAAATTCAATACCCCGCGTTAATTAAATTACCCGCCGTTTCATCAGAGTTCCGTTGACATGCTCAACAGCTCAGCAAGCAGAAGCCGCGCCGCGCATGTGCTGCGCGGGTAGCCAGACGACGGGCAGCAGGCGAACCGATCTGAAGTTTGTGGAAAAGTATATGATAGGGTAAGATATGAGCGTATAGTAGCAGCAGTAGCGCCAAGCGTCACGAATCGAATGAGGACCTGAAAAATGGGCCAACGTGCGGATAGGCGGGCTGGTCCCAGTTCGCCTAGGCCGTCTGTCCGGATTACGAGTACCTGTACCCGTAATACCGGCAAAAACCTTAATCCCTCGTTCGTATGAGTTCCCTGGTCGATCCCACCATCAGACCCGGGAACTTATGCTGACTCGGGCGCTCAGTTGTAGAGCGAGTGACTACGAGTATGTAAGTCGGCGGCTCGAGACCGGCCGGGCCGTGAGAGCTTAGTCGTCACTGCATACTCGTACCGGTACTGTCTCATCTCGTAACAAAGACGCAGTGATTCAGTGCCGGGGTACGTGTGAGGATATATCCTATACCCTCACTAGCCCTAATCATCATAGCACACTAGCATGTGCGCGTAGCGCGCGCCCGTGATGACGGGCTGCGCCCGCGCCCTGTCAGCCACCTCGCGTCGCCTGATATATCAGGCACGGCGCGTGTCGGCTTGTAAAGAGATCATATTCCATCCTCACCATAACGGAATAGCCACCACCAGCGCATCTTCCCTCACATTTGGTGCTTCTACCTACTCGATCGCTCCCTCGAGAGCATACAATCAATCCAAACCATACTGTAAACGGTTGTCGCATAGCGCTACCTGCGGGTGTCGGCAATTACCCCGCCGGAAAAACTATAATAGGCTTCCGTGGTAGCCGACGATACGTCACGATCGGACCAAGACGCAGCATAGAGTAGTCGAACCTTCTCGACGATCACTTCCTTCAAGAATATCTCCACCTTCCACTTTGTCAAGACTCAGAGGAGTCATTCGGCACACTCACGCCACTGGAGGACATCGTTCCCTTCGTTCGGAGGCAGTTGATTACCCGGGCGCGACAGTTCCTGTACGGCGCAGGTCATCAACGACTTTATAATATATGAGCAGAATTCAGGTTAGTGGCCTATCAGGTGAGCCACCCCACCTCTACACTCCCCACCCCCTCCAACCATAACCCTATCGCACGGTCGAAATACGATAAGCTGTTGCATCTCAAACCATATTGAGCCCATTGAGGCCTGAAACAACAACAAAACAACATCTGAATCATAACGTTGCCGAAAATGGCAGCAGCGGACGAAACATTGACCAGTCCCCCAATGAGGGTTGATGACAATATCTCCTCCAAGAATGAGG